>JAVYIG010005203.1:0-142374 GCA_035222895.1 Strongylocentrotus droebachiensis
AAAGCATGTGATAGACGGAATCCAGTAAATACCATGGAAAGTGAACTGTAAAAGCTATTTATCATTCTAAACAGAAATAATCTTCCTCATACAAGTGATGACTTCATAATCCATATCACTTAAGATCCATAACCCATTCACACATTATAACATCTGTGACTTTACTGAGTATGCACATGCAAGCGTCAACTTGACCTAGTTTTTAATAATCTGCTGAAATCATTTGCTAATTACAAATCTGTCTGCTTATGTGTTGCCCCTTCATAGAATCAAGGTCACAGATTTAATAACATAATCAAATGATTGCTCTTACAGTCAACATTTTTAAAATGACTTTGAGGGAATACCTTGCAGCATCTTGGGTACAAAAAAAAAGAAGAGTAAATTGAAATTGGATTTTTTTTTTTAAATAGAAATTTGGTGGCAATGCAAGGTTCAGCAGATGGAAGTGTAATTTGAGCATCCCTTCTTGCCTACCTTCGTTTTTTTTGAAAATGTTAAAGTGTAGATTAGGCATTTACTTGAAAACCTGTTCATATCATTTCTTTTCTTTGAAGTGACACAAAATTAGAGAAACAACCATCATGATGAGTAGATAATAGTCACTGCTATGGATAATATTCAACAATCATATAATGCGATTGTTATCTAAATTTGTTTAGGAAGTATTTGCCCACAACGGTGGTCATGACAAAACTAGAAAACAGAAAATATTGCTTCCATTTTTCATATAAACTGGCATCAAACAATGATTTTTATTTTAAAAAAATAGTGATTAAGAACTTTTCAGGGTTTTCATAACCCCTTGCCTATTGAAGAAAAAAAATCACATGATGCAAAATTAACATGACACCATTTCACATCTGTAAAAAAAGTCTGCAGAGAGCCAGAAGGGCATTAAATCAGTTTCAAAGTGCCGTCAGTTAAAGCCCTTCTGGCCTTAAGCAGATAAAATGGTCTACTCCCTAAGGAAGGTTAGTCCTTCCCAAAAGAGCCATGATGAGCATTGGTATTTATCTTCATCTTCTGGCACGCAGGGAGTCGATTCTATTTTCAGTAAGCTCGTGGTAAATGGAATAACTCTACATTTGTCTTTATTATTCTCCCTTCTCCCTCTTCTTTCAACCTCAAATTGGAATAGCATCCTAATTGATTGAATTATGCTTCCATAAGTATGTTGGCGAATGAACTGGTCGTCTTCTTCAAGGACCCAGTTTTCACGACGGAACCGTTCCTGGATATGTACCAGATGGAACGCTGTGGAAACCAGACCACTGTACACACCAGAAATATCTTTTCAGCAGTGGACTGTGTTACAGAAATCACGATTAAAGTTAACTAATCAAATTCCATATAAACCATACTTTCTTAATAACAAAGGAAAAATTCAACAACAACAAGACAGATGGTGAAAACAAATCTTCCTAAGTTAAATTTCTTTGACCAAGGGATATAATTGACTTTATCATTAAAAAAAAAAAAAAAAAAGTGGACGAAAATATGCAAGCAGGAGATATAGTCTTTTTCTATTAATGACAGGTGCAGCAAGTAAAATGTTATTTTTCCTCTTTTACAATTATTTCTGGGGTCTATACATTGAGCATCACATAAACTGACAAAGACCACGTTTTGATAATTTGTGAATAGAATATAGAACTAATATTTGTTTCTATTCCTGACGCTGACAGATATGCTCTTCTTTTTTCATGTTGTGTCCATGGCTGGAAGTTTAAACAAGATGCCTGATTTCTGCTCATAATTGGAATGTATGCATAGGCTATATATGGCAACTCACTTTGTGCACAAATACATGTAAGGTCCGTCTTATTCAATGAAAGCAGGAGGGAGGAGGGGTAGAGAGAATAGAGAGAGCAGCACACAGAGAAGGAGGTAGGGGAAAAAGACAATAGGGAGAGGGGCAGGGGGAGGGGGGAGGGGGGAGAGATAGAGAGAGAGAGAGAGAGAGAGAGAGAGAGAGAGAGAGAGAAAGAGAGATAGAGAGAGAGAGAAAGAGAGATAGAGAGAGATAGAGAGAGAGATAGAGAGAGAGAGATAGAGAGAAAGACAGAGAGACAGAGGGAAAAGATAGAAAATGGGGAGAGGGGAGGGGGAAGGGGGAAGACAGAGAGAGACACACACAGAGAAAGAGACAGAGACAGAGAGAGAGGAAGAAGAAAGACGAAAGGGGGAAGGGGGTAGAGAGCACGAGGGAGGGAGGGGGTTAGATTGTAAAGAATGCCAAGACAAATTCAGCTGTCTTTCAATCTATAGGCATCATGCATCCCCCATTCTCTCTCTCTCTCTCTCTTCTTCTGCGATTTATATCTTATTTAGCTGGACAGGGTCTTGTTTGCTCAGTTGCATGTCTGTTATTCTTACAGCAATAACATTTACCCTCTCCCAAGAAAGATGAACAGAGGAGGGACAAAACGCTGCAGGGATAGGATATAAGACCCTGCTTATAGCACCTTTCTGGAACATTCTCTCTTTTCTTTTGACAATATAACGGCAAGTTTTTCTGACCAACTATATTAAAAGATGGACATCATATCATCTCATTCATTTCCTCCACAGAAAGTACAGTTTAAATTGAAGGGGAAATTTGGAAGAGTGCCACCTATGTGACTTCACTGAAACCACATTACATGATATTAAACAAATTATATTTTCATTTAATCATTTCATAACATTTAATCAAAATTATTCAGATTTCTAAATTTGTGTAATGCCAGCTTGGAAGGCATGATATTTGGAAACATGTTGTATTGTGAAATATCATCATGCAAAATATGGCATGGACAGAAATTGTTGTTAAAAATGATATCATCTCAGCCAAATGGTAGCTCAATGAACTGACCTGACCTACTTCTGAACACGCAATATCAACATAATCAATGCACTTTTGAAAATGAAAAAAAAAATGGGAATGAAAAAAAAATGGGGAGGAAAATCAATTTCTATATCTGTATCTAATCAGTCTCCATCAGTCAGTCAATGGTGTCAGTTACATGTACTTTTAGGACACCTATGAGTCTATTGGAGAGAGCTTGGATGTATATTTAAGGAACTGGTAACACAAAATCAATGAATACAAACAGACAGGTAAACAAACAGCAAAGGGCAATAACTCACAGTATAAAGATCATAGGTGATAGTGAGGTAACAGTCAGTCCCACATGTTAAATTCTACGAGGTAATTGTTTGTACTTTAGGGACACAGCCAAACCTATCTAGGGCAGGCACTTTAGTGTACCTATTTATGAAATGGACCACTGGATGGCGTAAAACACCTGCTCCAACTTCAACACCAGTCGCAGCTAAGCTAAGGCCCCGTTTATTTGAGTTAGGAGATTTATTAAAAAATGGAGTTCTCAAATGTAATATCATCGGGAGAGAGCAATAAGGGCGTCAACTCAATGTTAACGTGTGAGTTAATGACCTTCTGGTTCTAATTGCTTCCGCCAAGGGCTACAGCTAATGTGTGAAGAGAATAGTCCACACAGGATTTCAATCACACAGTATGTTAAGCAGTAGAGGGCACCATCTTGCTCATGCTAACTGCACTTTGACAAATAAATCCAGTTCATACCCAAGTTCACGTTTTAACATTCTAGTCTTTTCTACCAATACAAATGTGTGTCACCATAACCTTATATTCACATCACTCTCAAAGCTGTCAGAAATTTGAGGCGCCAAATGATACCGAATAAGAGAACGTCTGTTGCCAGTATGAAAACCAATGTGTATGCAGAACACATTTTATAGAAGTACAAGAAGGTGTTGCAAATGGTTTAGGCCTATATTGGCTTGCGTAGCAAAATGGGCAAAGTAAATTGATTTTCTCCTATTATTCCAGGCTAACATAAATTGAAGGAGAGAGAGGAGGGGGCATTTAAGGTCAGTGTCCCTATGGTGAGAAGGGAGGGGGGGGGGGGCAGGTTGAGGTGAAAGCCCCTCGCCTCTCCTTCAATCAAATCTTATGAAACATAATCTTTCAAGAAACACAGGAAAATGACAGCAAGATGGCGTCTGAATCTCTAATTCTTGACCTGAAAACATCAACACGCTTTGCGCTCTTCATATTTCACTTTTTACCCCTGATGAATCATTCAGATCAACATTGTGACATTTGATCATCGTCTCTTTTCAGTTACACCACTCTTGACAAAATTGATAGGTGGAGGTGATAACATCCACGACATCGTTGCCACGGTAACATCATCGCAGGTAAATGGTATTTGCCAAGGAATGAACAATGCCTGGTCCACCCCCCCCCCTCAGTTTACAAGCTCCTCTCCCTAAGACCATTTTCATATCAACCCCCCCCCCCTCTCTCCCCTCTCTCTCTCTCTCTTTCTGTAAATCCATCTTGAAAATGTGATGAATGGAGCGTATATGAATAAATCATTTCAAAATGTTAATGGGCCTTGAAATGACCATTAACATGCATCTGACTAGGGATGTATAACTGAAAAGCAAGAAAAAACAATAATGAATAGCACAAACATGCGTGTGAACAATATGGCTTGGAATACTTTGCTGAAAAACAACATATGGTAAGCGGGGAAAAATAAGTATTTATAGAATTTCATGTTTACGCCCTTGCTTGCATCAACTATGTACATGCTTTGGACACTCACAGATTTATAAGGGTGGGGGGGGGGGGGGGGGGGCAAGAATATCCATTATGCCAGTAAACTTTCTTCAACCTAATTCTTGCAACAAAGATTCTAAAATGTTCATAAATTAACCAATTTGCCTGTTTTTATTCTTTTAATATTCTGTATATTTGTATCCATCTAGCGCTCTAATCCGCATTTAAGTCTTTTTTTCTATCTTGGTTCACACATATTGATGGATACAGTTACATTAATAACACACATCACAAGCAACGAATGCATGAATGTGTTTGTAATAAGATATTTAAAATGTTAACGTTTTTCCTGAAAGTAGCTACAGTGTTTATGGTGGATTTGTCATTGAAAACGGGAAAATCCTGGAAGTTTAAAGATAACATTGAACTTTAGTTAGGGATAATTAGGTATAATTAACATTAAAAAATACTCAAAAAAATTCTGTTCATACTATGGTAAATGTAACCCTAAAATCATTGAAATCACCTTAGTATATTAGAGGAATGATCAAAATAAGTTTCATAAAATTGTCACCTTTAATTTAGCCTTGCTAACTACATGTCCATAAATATTTCAGATAATATAGTTCGTTATAACATAACAAAATTTGAAATGAAAGAGAGAATTAAACTCTGAGTCATTAAAAAATTAACAATTGATGTTGGAAAAAAACTATTCAAATGGTAAAAAATGAAATAAATTCAGAAGAATTATAACTGCTAATGAAATATGTTCACTTCAATTTGTATACAAGCATTTCTTTAAAGAGCAAAAGTATAATAATTTCATCACAAATCGCTGAAAACTATATAACAAATCTTCAAAATAGACTTTTACATGAGGAAAAGCTAAAGGAAGAGCATTAAACCAATGACGTGTATACAAAAAACAAGGCAGATGAACGACTCTACAAGCAATCGCCTAGGACTCTGTTTCATCCATCAATATCAACTAAAGAGAATTGTGTGGTCAGAGTGAAATCATGAAGGCCTACATGTTCACCTCATACTCCTAGACCCCTCTCCATCCCCCTCCCCCTCCCCCTCTCCCTCCCCCATAACACTGCCAAAATGTGTCAGATTTAGGTGCGCTGTTTGAATAACATGATCGGTACCGTAAACCTTTCTCTCGTGATTCTTTGGGCTATTTTCAATTCATCTACTCTGTGATGATTAGACAGGGTTAGGACATCATCACCTGTCTAAGAGCGAGAAGGACGTTACCTCATCTACTTTCACCTGGAGTTAATGTCCTTCTGGCTCTGAACAGACCACATGTGATGTCTTTCCAAACACTGCATGCTTATTTCTAATTTGCAAGCATGCCGATAACAAAGTGGATGAAATTGGGTAGGAGTAACTGGAATTTAATCTTTTAAAGAAGAAAAAATGATACACTAAGACAAAAGTGTTGAGCTATTGTGTTGTAAAAATGTACCATCATTGTAAATATGAACGATTGAAAGAGGAAAAATAAATGAATTGAATTGAATTGAATTGAATTGTAAGAAACAAGTGTAAACGTTTTATTTACATTTTGAAAATGCAAATTTAAGGATACTTTAAAGACTATATTTTACAGGATTGTACAAAAAACACCCCTCTGATACCTTTAGTGAGTAAATTGAACCCCTGGTGTGAAAAAAGGTGTAATAAATTGCAAATTATATGCTCAGTAACATAATACTTGATTGCTGTTTTATGACCCGTTGTATACATCTCTGTAATTAAATATTCAATTTGATAACAAATAACCCAGAATAATACCCAAACTGAAATATCAAACCTTTATGCTTTCATGTACCGTACATATGACAACCGCCAACGTAGGTTAAAACTTGTTATCAGTTATAAGTTAAAATAACTGTTATAAGCTACTGAAATCATGACATTTGATTGGCTGAAATCAAATTTGTCATAGAAATTTAGCACTAGTTAACAAGATATATGAAATGGGGCCTAGAAATGCACTTCGTACAGCATAAGGACTCAAAAGACTGGCCATGTCTCACAGACCACAGACCACAGACCTACAAGCCCAAATAACCTTTCGATGGTAGTGACCCGCCGATTGCATGCGGATTTCAATCTCTCACACTCTCTCACCACCGAATTACACAGTGAGGAGGTCATAAGCGAACGTAATTACAGGGTTGCCCAGACCAGGCTGGTGCCATGCGGTTTATATAATTCTATTTCACTGGACAACCCTCCCCTCCTCCATACAATTCGCCATCGGCCGAGCGTGTAACGTCCAGGTGACGTTCTCGCGCTCTGATGACCTACAAAAGCACGACCCTTGCTACACGACCTACAAACACATGACCTTCAATAACCCATAGCTATGGTTATGACCTTATCGCAACTCCGAGGCACCTCTATTGTTCAGTATGAGGTTTCTGCCGTAATATAAACAAAGATGTTATCTTTTGTTCCTTTCTCTTTTGCACCTTGTCATATTATTATACATGTATTTCAGATTTACTGGTGGCCTATTGTACCAATTTAACAACTGACATAAAAAGCTTTGTTACCGTCATTTCCTGCCCTAATATTCTCATAGATTTTTGTTACAATATGTTTTTTTTAAAGAATATTATAAGTTAAAAATATTAGGTATGGGAAAGGTTTCAAAAGCTGTCATTGGGGATAATTAAAAATGAGATTCTGCACTTCAAACCAGTTTGACTCCAGATACCATTATCATTTCTATGATAAATGTTTAAAAAAAGGGGAGGCGTATTTCTCAATGGTGATATGTTTCTGTGAAGATCCTGTATATATATAGCATTCAGTCTTTTTGAGTTTGCAATAATAGCTCTCATTTTATTCATATATTCTTCCTACTGACAAAACATCTAACAGCAAATAATGAAAATACAATGTAACTTTGCCCTGTAGTTTTGTAAATCCTTTTTCCGTCTCTTCACCTCTGCCCCCTCTCTCTTTAAAAATCTCACTTTTTGTCCCTTGTCTATAGCCATATATTTGTCTTTTGAATTTTGCTTTTTATTTCATCCTATCCAATCAACTTAACCTGATTCCTTTAGTCCACTCCCACCACCATCTTGCACACTATATAACATATTCATGAGTCTGGATAAATCCAGCAGAAAAAAATATAATCCCTTTGAATAAAACCTTTATATAACTAAGGATCATGGGGATTAACCACGCCCATGGATACATAAATTGTAGTCATATTCAGAAATAAAAAAAAGCTTTAAAGAATAAAATGAATTCCTGGCAGTAGATACATAAAAAAGGGATATTATACATGAAATTATACATTCCCAAGCAGACGGAAGGCATTATACAATCTCATATGGCTTAACCTTTTTCTTCACCTATTTCAACAGCGGCTTGCTTTAAAGATGAAGTTGAGTTCTGATCATGCGATTGCATTGTGAAAGAAACGGTGTGGAATCGACCAGAAAAGGTTGATCATCTAGCATATAAGTATTTGTGTCTATTGCAAGGTTCTGAAATCATCAAAATGATAAGAAATTTGGCCAAGTCTTGGTAAAGTTACAAACACTGTACACAGAAAGATGTATATGGGACTACACAAACACATGGCGTAAAAATCTGTCCAGATTTTTACAATGTTACATGACATATTTAGAATATGAAGGCTTTTAGAGCCATGATTTTCAGGGCACGTGTTTTATCTGATGTTCTTCCACACTTGCATGATAACAATGATAACGCTCACAAACTATTTTTCACCTCTTCCCAGAACTCAACCTTCTCTTTAAAGAGAAATAAGAAAATGAAAGAGGTATAAAAGCGACAATTTATACATGCATCTTGGTAACTTGCTGTACCATCGATCATGCCCACAATAAAACTCCTAATATCATACCTTGTTCTGAAAATAATAAATAAAAATAAAAATAAACTTACCTATGGGTGATAGGGGTAGAAGGTTGGTTGATGGTTTATTCCATGGAGTGAGGAATATGGTGGAAAAGGCAGACATGGAATGGAAAACAGAGAACAAAAAAAGAGGATATTTTATTGTTTAAGTGTCTCTTGTCTCTTCACGTTAACAAACAGAACAAATGCACAATAAAATCAAATATTCAGGACATTTTTCCTTCTCCCTTAAAATCTTTAAAAAGATGCTTTCATAATAAAAACATACATGTATCTCTTTTTATTTTTAACATACTAAAGATCGTTCAAATATGAAGTGGTAACACTGCAGCCTTTATAAGGTATACATTTTCTGTCATGCACAGACATTTAATACTTTTTCTTTGTGGAACAGAAACAGAGATGGTTGTGTTATCATTCAAAGCCTTATGTAACAATGAAACACATATCATTACAAAAATTTGATGCTTGGAATTTATTTATCGTATGAATAGTTTTCAACCTAATATCAAGTAGTTGACAGTGATTGATAAGGATTAATCTTTTCATTTGTTCCATTGAAATCGTTGATCCTTCAGCCAAATTCAAACCGGCCTTGATCTAAACTATTTGCACTGTGGCCAATATGAAATAGCTATTTCTGATTCTATAATCTGTGTGTATCTTGTGGTTTCATTATTCCTCACAGCTCTAAGTTTGTAAAAGTTGTGTATATATCAAGTATATTTACCCCTTTGTCATATTCAAAGGAAAATATGTTTAGAATTCATCAGACACAAGCGAAATTCTTACACATCTTTCTTCAAAGGCCGCTCTCTCCCTCTCCCTCTTCTCTTCTCTTCTCTTCTCTTCTCTTCTCTCTCTCTATCTCTCTCTCTATCTCCCTCTCTCTCACTCTCTCTTCTCGTATCTCTTCTCTCTTTCTCTCTCTCTGCTCTCTCTCTTCATATGAAACCATTCAGCATTATACTCAGCAAATACACTGAATAAATTACACAAGTCATTCAGATGCTTTGTTAATCGGAATTACCTGTCATTATGCTTTGCAATGTAACTACAAGTACATGAGCATCCTTTGGGAGAAAATAAAGGTCTGATGTAACAGAACCGAGACCCAAAAAGCTGTTAGGGCATGCAGGAATTATCAAAATGTGGCAATTGCATGTCAAGTATGGAGAAAGGAAAGTGTCGCGATCCGGAGCCCTAAATTACATTTCTTGATTGTTATTCATTCCAAAATGTAATTTGACATATTGAAAGGGTAAACACATGGCAAAGATGGGTCTAAATGTGTAGAGTTCATGTGGTGGGAGTGGTGAATGTGGGTGACGGCAGGTAACAAGAGAGAAAGAGAGAGATATATATATATAGAGAGAGAGAGAGAGAGACAGAGAGAGAGAGAGAGAGACAGAGTGACAGAGAGAGAGAGAGAGAGAGACAGACAGACAGACAGAGAGAGGGGGGGGGGTGGAGTCTGTTAAATAAAACAACTATCCATCGTCACTTACTTTTGAATACCACTAAATATAGTCCGGAATTTCATTGCAAATCATAGATCCATCGTGGAAAGTTGAATGAATAAATGACAAAGTATCATAAACAGTAACTGAAGAAGGAAACCCCAACAGTACAAACTAGACTGACAGAGGACACACAGTCCCACATCAAAGCGACATTTGTGGTTGTTTTTCGGTTGGGGTTAATGAATTTTGAATGGTGAACGCAGCAGACAGTGACAGAAAATGTCACATGATCCAACAGATCAATACTCTCTGCTGATCAGACTTGTTCAAATAAGATATGGGAAGATGAAAGAGAGAAAGATGAGAGGAAGATGAGAGGAACGGATGCAGAGGGATGAAGACAGTCGAGGGGAGAGATGAGGAAATAATGAAGAGGATCAAAGGAGAAAACACAGCAAAGCAAGAGACAGAAAATAGGAGAGGAGAAAATCTATGAGACTAAAGGGTGGAGATAGATCAGAGGAGAGAGAGGAGAGAGGGAAAGAGAGAGAGAGAGAGAGAGAGAGAGAGGAGAGAGAGAGGAGAGAGGAGAGAGAGAGGGAGAGAGAGTATGAGGGAGAATGAGAATGAGAGAGGGAGAGAGAGAAAGAGATTGTGTGTGAGAGGAAAGATATATATATATATATATATATATATATATATTAACTATAATGATGAGGAAAGAGTGCTGAATGATCCAAATTTTATGAGATATGAGAAAAAAGAGAAAACATGAGTGAGAAGGAGAGGCAATAAGAGGGAGGAAACTCACAACAAAGAACAAGAAGTATATGATGGCAGATAAACATGTTGAAAAGAGTGTTTTAAATGAAAAAAGGCATGATTAATGAGAAAATTAATAAGAGCTTTGGTATGAAAATGCCAAAGGAACAAATGAATATTAAGCAAACAAAAACAGAAAATATATATTTATAGGAATGAGCTGGAATGTAATAAGAGGGGAAAAGAGGATGGGAAACTAAGCAATTCACTTTGGAAGAAAAAAATGGAAGGGTATATGATAAGAAAAGCAGATACAAGAGATAGCAAATTTGTCTTTCCCATTCAAAATTTACCTAAGGCAATAACTTGCTGAAGCAGTGAATGTATTGAGAAAGATCTGTCCATGCAGGGGCCTCGTTGTGAAATGAATATTGAACTGCCCTTACACAATCAAATCCATGATCATTTGTACCTGTATATTGTCTCAAAAATCAATTTTCAATTGCTCCCCCTGGATGTGGAGTTAATTCTTTCAGGTTTTCATATTTGTACTGATATCCTCATCTTATTCACATTTTCTCATGCCTGGTTGTTAACATGAAGATCTTTTGATATCCTCATATACAGATTTGTTTCCCCTCTTTCGTCTTTACTTTGAGATCAAAGGGAATATCCCTGCGGTGCAAAACTAATGTGACTTTGACATTAAAGTCTAGCGACTAGCGCCTACATATGACATCATCAATTTCTTATTCATTCTTTCTTCCTTTCTATAACATTTTGATGCTTTTTATGTCATCTCATTCCTTTTCACTATGATTGTATGTACACTATAAGCACAGGGTCAAATGAGCGCACAAAACCTCTCATAAAATCTTCGACAAGAATAGAAACTATAGACCCTAATAAAATATTGATATCTCAATGCAACAAATCGTTTCCTGCACAATAGGATATGTGTTGTGAATGGTGGAATCCTGTTTTCTTCTGTCACATACTACCCAGATCCCCTCTCGGCAATCTATTCATGACTTTCATCAAAGAAAGGAGATTTTATAGAAAAATATAGCTTGGCATCGGTATTAGAAACAGATTGAAAGTCATTGCTCAAAGGGCATGCCGCCGAAAATGGGGAGAGGGCGAAATCTGATTATCAGTGACTCCAAATGAAAACTCAAATTTGAAGCGGATTACGACGAGCAAACCGGCATCGTTTCAATCCTCAATGTCTTGGTAGAGATCCGGGCGCTGGGTAAAAAATGTCTTGGGGGTCATATGAAGAAAACAGCAGCAGCTTCAGCAACATATGATGGCTAGCTGTCCCAGAAAATGAGAGAGGGGTTGAGAACGGTGATGAAGAGATGAAAAGTGGCAACCGCAATAATTCCCAAAAAGGTCTCCTTCTTTCGAATCCTTTGAGAGCCGATCTTTATTTATCTCAAGGCAAAGCATATATGGAGATTCCAAAGTCATTCATGAAGTTCATATAAAATCCAGGAAAACCTCCCTTTCGCCACTAACATCAGAGTGAGCTTTAAACAAAGAATAAAAATACCTCAAAATGCATCATGTTAAAATGGGAGTAAAAATTCTATACTGAAAAAATAGCAACCACGCTATCAACAAAAAATGCAACTCTTTATTCTAGATCAATAGCCTGAATTACCTTCAAGTCAAAATCCCATATGCGAAAAAATATATATATACTGGCCTAAAATGGCCTACTACAAAACAAGGGAGCCACTGCAAATAGTGTTCATGGATGATAAGGTTTTAAAATAACATATCATTGCAAATCTTACAAACAAAACTGCTGGATACGCAGAGATTGATTAAGTTGGTGGCTCACCAAAGTTCTGTATTAAATGATTGTGTGACGCTGACTGTGGTCGCTCCATAGCATACCTACGGACCACTGTATAAATAGCATGGGTAACTTCCCTTGGAAATCATTTGTCAGATACTATCATACGGTAATATCATATATCATATCATATCATAAGTAACTTTTGATTTTTACTCTGATGGTCCTAAAAGAATTCATATAATGAGTATACTTATTTGATGGTATATCATCAAATTAATAAAACAGCCAAATGGCAGACATTTTCAAGAATTTATATCTCTAGGTATTATATGCATGCTTATGGTTGTCTTTACAAATCTGGCCATACATGACGTCAATGAAAGAAATGTCATGAACAAGTAAACTTGGATAAAATGTTAACATACAAAAAGAAAATTTCAAATACAGTACTTAAAATTATTCCAAATACGGTACTTAAAAATATTCCAACTAATTTGTAGCTTTGTCTGATATTCTAACTTGACTTCAATAAGCAGCAACATCAAAGAAATTGAACATTCCTTGACAGGGAGCATGAGTTGCCATAGCAACAAACATTTTATGTCTCATAACACTCACATGGAGGGAAAAGGGGATTTTTTTTTATTTGGTTCACCGATAATTAGTCCCACACGTTCAAACCTATTCCTTTCAAGTACAACAATGGTTTACATTTATTCCTCATAAACTATGTGATATTCAGGAAAGAAAAGATCAAATTTATGCTTTTAACCATACTGAAATTGGCTTATGTTCTAACTTGACTTCAATAAGCAGCCACACCAAAGAAATTGCACATTCCTTAACACGGAGCATGAATTGCCATAGCAACGAACATTTTTACGACTCATAACATTAAAATGGAGGGAAAAAGGGATTTTTTTTATTTGGTTCACCAATAATTAGTCCCACACGCACAAACCTATTCCTTTCAAGTGCAACAATGGTTTACATTTATTCCTCATAAACTATGTGATATTCAGGAATAAAAAGATCAAATTCATGCTTTTAACCATACTGAAATTCGCTTAAAAGAAATAAAGCAAAACATTTCAGGGCTATATTTTATAATGTTTTATAATGTTTGGGGAAATTTAGTATTTATCACAGTTTATCATTTCGTTTTTGAAAATAGCAATTTGTATTTATGATTCATTGTCAGCAAAATACTTATTGTACTTTATATTATTATTGTTAACGAAAAAATGTTTAATTACATGAATGCAGAAGAAGAAAAAAAAGAAAAATATATATATATATATATGCCTGCAGACTTTGTGAGGTATTAAACATATTTTATAATGATGTAAGTTGCCACATTGATATGAAATGAAAACAAGAAAAATAAGATTAAAGTAAAGATAAACATATATATAGATGAATACATCTATTTATGAATAGATCTATTTATATACTCATGGCATATCTGTCAATACACAATACTATGAAAACGAGGAACAACGAAACAGGAAATCAGTAATTCAACTTGACAATTGAGTTCATATCAACTATTGTGATTTATATATCAGAATTAAATCAAACAAAGATTCAATCCCATAAGTTTCTGGTGGATTTCCTCACAAATGTCCTGTCTGCACTTTTGCTTCTTTCAAACCAAGGGTCATACAGATCTTAAAACCACACAACTATGAATGTACTTTACTTTTGATCCTTTTCCTTAATTCCTTCCTTTTTTCTCTTTCTCTCTTTCTTCCACAATTTTTTGCGCTTCCTTGGGTAGTTGTGAAACAGATTTCAAGTCGAATTATTTGGGTTTTCTGCATCCAGTTAGCTTGAAAGGGAGTCAATGAGACGAAAAGAAAAGGAACTGCTAGATTGATCATTTCAAACCCACTCATGTGTGTTTGCTGTTTTCTTTGTGTCTAATCTCAATTTTTTTTAAAGTCTTTGGAGTTGTTTTTCTTAGCTTTTGTGAGCTGTGGTGGTGTACTTAATTCACTATTTACTCAGGCAAGTGATCATCTGCAAGGCAGACGGCACATTTGTTTAGCACTCACACCATCGAAAATAGTCGATGAAAAGCCATTTTCTATCTGAAAAAAAAAGTAGGGTGAAAAAGTTCTGTCCGCTGGCTTCTGACCAAATATTCTTGACAAGACTCTTTGTTTCAGGGAGAAAACTCCTAAAGTATTTTTAATATCAAGCTTGGTTCATTCACCTTGCCTAATAGCCTTTTACTTAAAAACATACTTTACTTTACAGCCCTTTTTTAAATCATTTTTTTCATGGGGATTTTTAACATGCATTAACTTTATTATTCATATTTGGAATGATTGCCTTGTCAGAATCAGAGTTCCTCCTTGCAATTTTTCAAAGAAATTAACAGGCATAATTATTAGACACAACATTAGAAAGAGACAAAAGAATATGAAAATGTAACTGGTGATGAAGTTCAAAACTTATGAATGGTCCAATAGGTTATTCGAATCAGTCAATTTGTGTCAAGTTCAGAAAAGCTTAGAAATATGACTACACTAGCAATTAATGCAACTGTCATTCAAGTTGAAATAAGCTTTCATTTGTGACATGTCTTTATGGATTCTGTGTCCAACACTTTTTATCCTGCTCTTTCTTTTCTTTCTCAATTGAAATACTGTCAGAAGAAGGCAGCAGAAGGCACTTGCACTTTCGGTGCTTACACAATCTTGTCGTCTAAGATTTAGAAGGAATAAGAGTTATTTCTAGAGTTCTTCATGAGCATGCAGGGAGATATGAACGATTTGGCTACTGGAGTGAGAACTTCGCAATTAGTACGGGGCAGAGAAGTAAGTAGGAGAGGAAACAGAGAAAGAGAAGCAGACGTAAGGTTCTTTTCCTCTCTGCCATCTGTCTGGCAAAAAAAAAGTTGAAATAATTTCATCTGCTAATGCTGATGAACAATTATTACAATTGCAACTAGATTTTTGGAAAACCACAGCCTCTGCCTGGCAATCATTAAGACAGGCAGAGAGGTGGGTAGAGGTGCATTTCAAATCAATGCCATTACCGCAATGCATTTTTTTTCCTTCTGTTTTTTTTTGTCTTTCTGGCTGATCGTTCTAAAGCAAGGAGCTGCAAACCAGAATATCCGACCACAAGATCACATCAGCGCCCAGTCGCTGTACAATTGGGATCGCTCTCGGGGTGGGAAACCAAATGCTACATTGAGGTGGCCGTGTTTCATGTTCATAACCAGTTCAATGAGCCTACGTAAACGGCATGCTTTAGGCCCACACGCACCTGTAATTTTTGTTCCCCAACAGCCATGTTAGGAGCGCACGAAGCTGCTCATTCGGGCTTGCGGATTACCATGTGGTTGATGGCAAGTCAATTCATACAGGGCGGAGAAAGCCATGAATAAGGGATCAGTCATCGTCACTACGTCGCTTACCTTTCGTTATTTTTACGAATCACTACAACAAAAAGATATGTACAGCACGCACAGTGGGAGGGCCTCTATCCGGTCCAGCAATATAGTACAGTTATCCTTTTAATCCCCACTCCCCCCCCTCCCCCTCCCCTCTTTATATATCCTTATAAAGGGGTGGTCTTGTTCCCATTCACGTAAATTTCATCTCATTGTCCCCCACCCCCGAGTGAAACAATCACCAAATTTACGGCACATTTACCACATCTCCTAGCTATCCTATTTAGAAGAACATCAATCAAGGTAGAGCCAAAGTATCAAAAACTTTCATAAAAAACAGGAATATATTCAAGCTCGCAACACATATTAATAACCCCATTATTCAAGAATTGTTGAAAGAAGGCACTGCAGACGAAAGGTAAATTTCAACTTTATCGAAGGAAAAATTAATTACAGAAGGACAAAATGCCTTTAAAAACACACCATCACACACGACTGCACGCTCCCCGCTATTCATACGTCTGACAGAGACGAAGCACGAATCGCACATGAATGAGCCAACGGGAGAAAAGTGGAAGCACATTCACCCCTAAACATGAATAGTAGAGACAATCACATTACATGGTCGTCCAGTTGCTATCTGAATTACCCCAAGACACGTGCCAGCCGCGCAAATTCAATGGTCACTGCCATTACGTATGCAATTCTTCCAATTAACCACATGGCTGACTGCTAAATGAAAGAAGTCATTGTCGATTTCTCCCTTCCGTGAATCGTTCACACAGCCAATTCTATTTGATATCTTCCCCACTCTGCTGGGCAAGTACATCTATATAGGAGCCATCTCCTATGAATATATACATGATTTGTTTTCCTCTATTTTAGAACATTAGTACTCCATAATAATGCCCAAAATGGGCTTTTGCAAGTTACCTCAATTCTATGAAAAGCACATTTTTGAAAAAAAGTTATCCGATATCTGTTACGACCCCCGAGAACTTAAAAAACGTTTTGTGTGAGGGTATCCATTCATATTACAATGTTGTACATACTATTTTGCATATCTTTTGTCTTTCTTTCTCTCTCTCTCTCTCTCTCTCTTTAAGGGGGGGGGGGGGGGCTCCCGTATCTTCAACTCACTTGGATTCAAATTCTGGCCCACTCTGGGAACTGTCCAGCATGACCATGCTAGTTCTTGTCTCAAGTCACTATCAAATGCCTCAGTGAGTGGGTTTAAAGAGGCTGCGCACCACACACATAGCTGCTCCCTTAATAAACAAAACGCTGTCAGTGGGAAAGTACCCACATAATTTCACTGTGGACTCTCACTCTGAGTGGAATAAAATGTTATTTACCTCGAAGAAAGGGAATGTACTTTTTTTTCTTCCTTTCTGATTCCATAGCTATTGATACATGATTAACAGACTTTTTGTGTGTGTGCAACCCTTTATCATACATTATTTGATATGAGGCGTAAATAATCCAGACATCAATAATAAACCGTACAGTTTTTTTGTTTAATACTTCAATGAAACTTTTGAAAAAGTAAGAAAATTAAAGAAATATTCTCTCTAAATATTGGAATTGATCAACAAAAACATATAAAAACATACACTGCTGTTTCACTGTTGCAATAAATGTAGTTTCTGTTAGAAAAAAATAGGACTTGATACTCTTTTAAATGCTTCAATCGAACAAGGAAAAGAATTAATAATAAAGTGAATACAAGTAATCAAGGATCTCAATATTCTATATCCAAATGCATGGAGAGAAACCATGCATTCCGATAAACTATTGCACAATCTCAGTAAAGTACATTAAAATATAAAGAGGAGTGTATAGTTTAATTCAATCTATATAAAATTATCAATAGAGGGAGCCCTTTCCTCTAACAGAATGATAAATATTTACAGAGAGCCATAGTGCACTTTTGAACCCTGAATGAGCTATTTGCTAATCCTGTGGAGTGGTTTCAAACAAACATATAATCCTCATGACTTTGAAAACGAATTAAACCTGAAAATATCCTTATTTCTCCTGATTAAACATCGCATCCACAACTTTTAAGTTGCAATTACATCACATCCATAACAAACATTAACACTAGCTCCATTCCCGAGAGTTGATATAGATCTGTTTTGTACTCTTTCCACAACGATGACAAATTTCAATGAAATTACGTCGTCGAGACAGAGAGAATACTCTTTCTCCTATGGAGAGAAAATGGGTCACTTTTAGGCAAAAACCATAGCACAATGACAGTCATCTTTTCTGGGGCAATTTTATGTTTTTGTTTCTCCGCTTTCAGCCGACCAGACTGAAATTAAATGGGTTGTTTTCACGTGTTGATTTGCGAGGAAGTACTAGGGCGGCATGCCTCATTTCCGACTCGCTGCGCCGCGGACAAATAGCGATTATGGGTCGCTTTGAAATTTGAGGATGTAATAACAACATGAGACATTTCAACATAAATGCTCAGTGTAAATGCTGAAGGGTGGAGGTGGGGGGGGGGGGCCTAAACTGAAGAATCATGTTCTAAAATTAATCTGCACTTTAATTTGCTAAGTTATCAAACAGCCCATTCTCTGGAGGAAAAAAATGCAAAGTCATGCAAGACTATGGTTCTAAATGAAAGGAAGGTGAAAGCATTGAGAGGCTAGGTGTGATATGCGGATTAGTGCCAATAGAGGGCCTTACACATTCTAAATTTCACTGGCAGGTATGTTCACATCATTCTCATTACATTAAAACGAAATTCATATTTTGTTTATACCAGTTTTATTCATATTTCAATATTATCGTGTTGAAATAATGATTTTCTCAATCTGTTCACCTGTCTAGAAAATGTGTGATCTATATATGAGGGCAACTTGATTCAAATTCATATAACAGTTATTGTTCGAAACAGGCTGAGAAGAAAAGAAAATCAATCATTTGTAGATTTCCTTTTTTAATAGCCTACCTCGTATACCATACATCATATATCTACTGAGAGACTCAAATTGGTACAATTTTTAATCAATCAATTCTATTTTCTTTATTGGAGAGGATGGGCTTCTTCTTTTCCACTTTTTACAAAATGTCTTGAACAAACAACAATTTTCTTTTCTCCTATCTTAAAGACTCTGCTCTTTTATTTAGTCCGCCCCCACAAAATTGGATATCATGTCCAACACCCCACGCCTCTCCACCCTTTTGCTTCTTCCTCTGCTGCCCTCTCCTTTCCATTAAAGTCATATCATCCATCAGATCACTCGTATGATGAACATCTCCTGCGATTCAATCAAACACAAACCTTCCATTCTGGTCTGCCACACACCCAATTGATTCTGCAGGGGTGGAGGATTGACATGGCCAAATAACATTGACTCAATCTGAAAGAGGCAATCTTTTATTTGCTATTTCTGGGGGTAAGGTGTAATGAAGGAGGAAAAACAATTTGGAATGATGACGATAACATCTGATCATTAATTTTCAAAGTGACTACTCCCACCTGTCTGCCTGTGGCATGCATGAGGTATGGAAGAAATGCTACATTCCAAGGTCGTTGATGAAAATTGGTGAAAAGTACAGCATGACGCGTGTATCGATGATTTCCGAAATATTGATAGTGCATCTATGGTGACACTTGAATATGAACTACGACACCTAAAATAAGATTGCTCTCGTAACCTGGGAATTCAACTATTCACAATTAATGTATAGAAATATTTACAAACTGCATTACGCTTTAAAACATAGGTATTGCAGATATTTTAATTCGTGGGCACTGACAAGAACTACATTACGGTGGATTTATATTTAAATTTAGATGAATGGCATACATGACATATGATTTATTATGAATATAAATTTCCTTTTCGCAAATTTTCTCATTCATGAAATAATCTAATAATTTATTAGACCGAACAGATTTATCATAATCATCATGTTTTAGGTATCATATTTTACTTAATTAAGATGTTAAAAACCTTTTCTAGACTTCAACCATAAATTTCAATACTATCCATTTTTATCATGATTCAGTCGGTCCTTTCCTTACTTTCTCTTATTTACTTTCTCATGCTCACACCTTCCACATAACATTAGTCTCTTAGATGTAGTGCACATTGCCTGAAAACATTATTGGCAGGTCATAATTATATGATTTGCGCACCTGCTAATAGTATAAGGTGGAGCATAAAAACCCATCAACACTAACTTGACAGGTTTTCAGCAACTTTAGATGTCTGGCTGTGAGAATATGCCCCCCAAATGTGGAAACTTTTTATAGAACAATTGCACACGTTATATCATTCTATACTTGACCTAACTTGTATAACCTTTGGAAGCAAGTTTGAATGTCAAATACATTAAGAGATGAAAATTGAACTCCAGGGGCATAATAACACATAGTTCTGCCTGTTAAGTTTTTGAAATACTGCCAACTGTGAATTACCTGCCAAATATGGTTAGAAATTGTGAACATGCCTCCCATATAGGCCTACATGTTGCCATTTAAAACCGATCTCAGTGTCAATAGTTCATTTTATTTCAT
The DNA here is from genome assembly GCA_035222895.1 of Strongylocentrotus droebachiensis. NCBI lineage: Eukaryota > Metazoa > Echinodermata > Echinoidea > Camarodonta > Strongylocentrotidae > Strongylocentrotus > Strongylocentrotus droebachiensis. Next base: position 20,488 of record JAVYIG010005203.1, read on the forward strand.
ACAACAAAATGATTCCAAATTTTATACCTCAAAATCACACAAAAAGATGGAAAAGGTACAACCTAACATTTTTCAAAGTCTCCTCCGGTAGAATCAGGCATAGACAATCTTCCAATAATTTTAGGCAAAAAAAGAAATATTGAAAAAAAATTGCCCTATAAGGCCCCTATCACTTATGAAATTCCACCTGCTTAATTCATCCCTTAATTCATCCCTTAGTTTCTGTTATTATCTGCCTCTGTTTGGCAAAGGTATGTACAATATACAGCTCAACATTCGTTAAAATATTGCATGATACATTGCAGGGGAGACAAGGGTTGTTTTGTAAAGACCAGTGTAACATACCCCACCCTGTCACCGTGTCTGCCCCCCCCCCCCACCCCAAGCATATTCACCCCAAGCTGCCCCTGCCTGCATATAGGTGAATTAAATTTACTGACATACACCAAGATACCAACAGGTGACACATTGTGAAGCGCTTCAGGGGGTAGAGCGGGGACCGTAGGGAGGGTAAAATTTACACCAGTGGTGAATTAAGGAGGGCAGGAACAGGCACTGGGTGCACCCGCTCACTCCAACGTTAGGTACCTGGGACCAGTCAGAGGCACAATCAAATTTGGGAGAGAGGATCGGAAAGGGAAACAAGATGACAGTAATCATATTTGAGCACTGTCAAAACTTGGTTGGGGGTTAACTTGGCGATACCCACTACTGTGGAGTGCTTCGTACAACAGTTGTTGACATTCATGTGGTGTTTTATATGCAGGGGATCAGATATGAATAACTGTTTTAAATGAGGAGATGGACAGCAAACTGGCAGAGGGTTTAAAAAATAAATCAAAGAGGACTGTAAGAATGGAAATAAAAGAGGAAAAGAGGAATAAAATAATCATTACAGAAAACAAAAAAAGTGAAATAAGTCAGGAATGGATGTACAAAGAACTTGATGAGAAGGAACATACACAGTGTATATGAAAGAGAATAGCACAAAGAGAACAGATAAGATAAGATATGTATAAAATGAAGAAAGGATGAGAAAATAGATGACGAAGGTTATGTACATCTCTTTCAAAACCAATGACAACTTTCCATGCATGTTAACTCCCACCCTTTCGTGTGACGCACACAAACAAACAAACACTAACTGTGGACGGACACACTGGAAATAAAAGCCCTTCGGAAACACACACGCCACACTACTCCCAAGCACTGTCCTTCTCCGAACCGAGCCGTCCCGGGGTCACGCCGCTCTGCAAATTGGCATCGGATATCATGGCACAGGAGGCAAGGGGTCAGGGGTCGGGATTGTTTTCTCGGCGGAGCACACCTGGAAGAATCTGGTGGAATGTGGGGAGGTATTAAGGCTAGACCAACCTGACCTCTATTCTCCTCAAGAATCCGTAGCCTGCCTGCCTGGGTAGCCCTGTTATATCGGTTGACATTGGGCTTGTCTGGCGTGCCATGAAACCAGAGCTACAACACTGGGGCTTATTCCTGGATATTCCATGGAATTGTCTCTGTTTAGTTTCACATTCAATGTGGTTCAGCGGCTTTTCGATTGTTCCCTACTTTGAAAAACCTGATGGACAGATGGATTAGGGTTTGGAAAGAGGTGGAAGGGATAGGGTCTTTGGAAACTAAATGTTCATGTTACTTCTTTTTTCTTTTTTTCAAAAAAGGAATTGAATCATGAAAATTATATCAGCTAGAGCAGTGAAACTTGCATATATTTTCCAAACACCTCATGATATTGACATTTTGCACTAATCGCCACTGCCTCTATGCACAATATCACTCAGCATTTTATTTTCACAAGTTACATAATTAAACAATGAAAACCTTTATTTTTTGCACGACACTTCATAATCAATATTCAAATTTAAATCTAAGATTGAGACACTAACATGTTTTGTTTACACAGGTATCATATCCATGATTAAATGGTATTCTAACAAAAATTAAACTTGAAGCCTCTGGGTTAAAACTCTAATGGAAATATTAAAATAAACTATGCAGCTATAAATGATACCAGGCAGAGAAGAAAACCATTCTCTTTTCACAAAAAGATAATTAAAGCTAACTCAAATATGACAAATTAAGTAAATGAAAAAATACTATAATCATCAATTCTCCCACTAAATTTACCACATTGTCCCAATTTGTATTTTTATCACCTAGAAGATGCAACACACCTTCAATACTAGGGTTTATGTAGGTGAGTTATCAGCACAGTTTATCAGTCATCCGTTTATAAGTTGATTCTACTGCTCAAGCATTGGGCTGAAAGTTCAATGCAATATTTATGTGAACCCTGGCCATACATCAATGTCATCCTGATAAACTCTGTGTTAAAGGGAATATACTGTCTGTTTAACGTAAGAATGGCATCAACTCATATACTTTCATACAGAGTTACGCCCTTCCATCTCCAAAGAGACGGTATATGCCTATATTGTCTGTTAAGAGTCAGAAGGATGTTAACTCTGTTTAAAAGTATATGTCTTAACACCCTTCTGGCTACAAACAAAATTATGAAAATGGTCAATTGTCAATTGAAGTCACTCTGCACAAAGAGATGCACAAAAGATTGTAGGATTAAGAAGTCCTGGTCTAATAAGTAAATTATTACATATCCATTACCTTGGGATGGGATACAATAGGATAAGAATAAAGTAATCCTTTGAATGAAAACCTAAAAAATAGTACTTAAATCCTTTCACAAGACAAGAGACATGACAAATGACAGCGTCCCTAGGATGGGATAGTGGACTATTGGTCCTGTGGGCTACTACGCTTCCTATGTGGCAGACTAAAAATAAATCAAATATTTGAACAATGCAAACATTGGTCTGTAAGCATCATCCCCCTGTCACTCACTGCATCATTTCTCAGCAGCTAGTCGATAGTCTTCCTAATGCAGACCCTTCAAGTGTTTCTCTCATCCAATCAGAAAAAATGAGTTTCCATAGTTACAAACGCACGCAAGATCAAATCTGGTTATAATTAAGTCAAAGTAATGCTAGTTGGAATGGTCATTGCTTCTTTGGAATGAAAGAACAGAAAGAAACTGCTTTAATTTGCCAACTGAGCTTGGAAGGTATGATTCTGCCCTTGGATATGATAAGACATGTGTATCTTGTGATATCTGATCTCTCGGTTTGAGATTTGTAGTAGAATATAATAACCTATTCACTTTTGCAATGATTTCCCCCAGGTCTTTCATCTGCTCAAAATATTCACCTACTTTCCAAAAAGGTTCAGCACCATTAAATTAACCTACATCTTCATGTATCCATAACATACATTTTTTGTAAACAAAACAAAACAAAAGAAATCAGATCACCTGAAGATTCTTACTTGATTTGGGTGATGATGAAATTTACAGTGCAGAATTGAATTCAAATTCAAAGTCTAGTCAACAATATTCATAAAAACATTGAAAACATACAAATACAGAATTAAATGATTAAAAAAGAAAAAAACATGATACTATTAATGAGAGCATTTGGAATAGGACTTACTTTTGAATAAGAAAGTGTTTGGAATGTTAGACTATTTAATGAGAGAGGTATTAGTCCATAGAGGGGATACGATGAGAGGCACTTATTTATTCCCGAGTACCCTTACCCATCTCATCCTGTTTAAGCCATGGGCTTGATATCTACCCATCATTCCATCATCCATTGTTCTACAAATCACATTCATGCCATTTGATAAGAGTGCTTTCATTTATAAACATTCAACATGGCTGACTGTCAGTTACATAGCAAAATTCCATTTATAGACAAGAATTCTTCAATTCGGAAAGCAGAAGACGATTCATATGCATGAATCTTCATTATTTCTCACAAGTAACCTATTTGCCTCTTGTTAAATGACTGTAATAGATTATTAGAACAAGATTTGAATTGTGTAACTGTCACATTTACATGAACTCATAATAAGTCATGTAAGCAATTGCTTCGATGAAGACACTTCCAATACTAATTTTCAGAAGTTAACATTTTTTTAAATTTCCTCCATTGATTTCCCTTTTTATAATGCCTTATAGACCATTCCACTCTTGGCCAAAATATTCTTTACCTATCTTGCACTTTGTCCTTACCTACATGTACTATGCACTTCCTAGCTGCACTGTATAAGAATCCTGCATGCATGCATGTAGCATCAGTCGTAATAAAATGAACCAAAATGAATGATATCCCCACTTCAATAGGCTGCATATTTAATAACACCTTAAATGGTTTAGTAAGACAGCTAATGAACTCTATTACTGAAGACTGACCATCATCTAACAATAAACAAATCACAGCCTCTGTTCTTTTAATATAACAGGTCTCAAATTTTCCTGCAATTATAACATTCCACTTGCATACATGAGATATATCTTCTTCTTTTTTAAACAGTGAACTAAATCACTGACCCTAACTGGCACTCTATCTCACCTTTAAACTAGATGATAAACGTACTGCGACATGAGTGATCTTTCAATCAGCCATTTTGTCTCACTCTATCCATCCTATCGTTTCATGGAGCGGAAAATCTATGGATACTGTTTACTTAGCAGATAAGCCCCATTCCAAACCGCTTGGACCATTAACTCAAGTTCATCTATAATGACTTGCTACATAGGACGGCCATGACCTAGATGTACCAATATGGATAACTTATTTAAAAAGATCTACATAATATAAAAGCTGGGGTAATCAATTAATCATACTAAAGCTCCAGGAGTGTCATGTTAGATGGACCTCAGTGTGATACATGTACCCACTATTATCATTGCTATAATTTTTTTTTTTAATTCAATTACTTTACCAATTGATCTGAACTGCTTTTTGGTAATGAAATGAAATCATAAAGACTTCATAAACATTATTTTTGTCTTTAATAATGAAATTGCTAAAGAGCAAGCCAACCCTCCACACAAAAAACACCATGATGATTTGACCAATCTGCTCTGATTTTTTTTGATGAATGCCATTGATCATATAACTTCTAAAATAATCACAATTTCATTTTTTTATCAAGCACAAGAATCAACCCAATTGATAATCTTTTTAAAAGAACAAAATATATAACAGCAACACAAATATATTCCAGAAATAGAAAAGAAAACAATGACAGTTGTTTATATAGTGTATAAATACAAGCTATCTCTTTTCAGTGGAAACCTCCATGATTCTGTAATCACTTGTGATACCCCTGTCACACAACCATCACCATAGACCCCAAGGTCATCTCAAGGTCATCATAAAGATATCCTTGTACTATAACCGTGACCTGGGTCAAACTCAAGCTAGATCTGCTCAGGCAAATCAAGAGCTAGGTTCATACGGGAGTCTATATATCACCCCTTTAGCTCATGGTTTTAGAATTCTGGTTTATCTTGTAGTTAAAGGTAAAGACCAGTATTGGAAACGCCCCAATTTCAAAAAATGAAATGAAAGCTCTTATTACCAATCATGTGAAAGAATATGTTTTGAATAATACATGATGATAGCATTTTTGCTGGGAAATCGCCTACTAATTGATATATTTGGTAAATTAGTTTATCTATTGGTGTGTGAGAGATGAAAACACACGTGTGCGTAGTCCCATATACATCTTTCTGTGTACAGTGCTTGTAACTTTATCACTTTTCTTATCATTTTGATGACTCCAGAACCTTGCAGTACATCTATGCTAGATGATCAACCTATTCTGATCGATTCCACAACGTTTCTTTCACAATGCAATCACATGACCATAACTGGTCTTTATCTTTAAGGGCCGTGAAAATGGCCTCATGGTTTTGGGAGCTTGAATCACATTTAAAATCTGGATTGTAGCTTAAAGGCATTGTTAATCAATGTTTCCAGTTGAGAATCATGGCCCTAGTTTTATCAGTGTCTGTGATATGGTGTAATATTGAAGCCCTAACAAAATTGCGCTTCAAAATGATCATGAAGTGCCTCAAAAAAGAAAAAAATCTTTGAGTGACCGATTTTACCATATTCATTTCCCCCAATAAACTGTAGTGTTATAAAAAACGTTGGGAAAACAGTTTGTGACATTTCTGATTCCAATCATAAATATCTTGATTTAATCAGACAGGCGATCGGCTTGTAAAAGTCATGGGGTTCCTGACTGACCTAAAGGGTTTATAATTATCATTGCAGCATGAGCTGCAGCCAGGATTTTGTTTAAAATCTGAGGCAAAGATATCCAATCCCTTTAAAAGTTTGAGCAGTAGTTGTTTTGATACCAGTGAACCCACATAGTGGTTAGTTGGTTATTGTTTACAAATTTGATGTGCAAACAACATATGGTGTAAAACAACTATGGTGTCTTGCAAACACAGCTTGTGTGACAAAAAATAGAAAAATCTATTTGTCATATCAGCTAGAGATAGCCCTGTCCAAGAGTGACAATGGAAAAGGTTTCTGCCTCTGAACATATACATGTACGAGAACAAGCCCTCAAACTGTACTCCTGACCTGGGTCATCAACGGATCTCTCTGCTTGGGGTTACAAGACCTATCCGCTCTTCTACATTCAGATAACAATGTCTGGAGGCATGAGAAATAAAATATTCCGCGCTAGCTAGCGTCCCATGTGAGAGGGTGCCTCACAGTAACCCTGACCTACTTCATAATCCATACATGCATTACACAAGGAAACCTGTTACATCAGTTGATGATAGCATTGTTGTTTATGCAACCATAACAAATTATGCCACTGATATTGTACTTGTATCAGCAGAGACTAGATGTAAAATGCAATCTGGATACTTTCATTGATATTTTTAGTTAAAAGTCTACAGCATTTTTACTAAGGATATATCTTTGACTTGCCCTAGAATACTGTTGGTATATTTCCAGGTTAACCAACTCTTGGTGTAAAGAATTTACACATAGTTTACTCTACATCTACTGTACATCTACTGTAGATCTACTCCTAGATTACCTTTAAAATACTCAGGTTTACATTAAGAGTTGATACATTCTGGCTCTACTTCAAATTTACTTCAAGTACAGTGTGTCTAGGTAGATCTGGGCCCTGTTTCATAAAACATTTTATCAATAACAAATTATGAATTTCTATGAATACTTTGCTCTCAGCCAATCAATTGACACAATGTAAGTAGCTTACAATAGTTATTTATAACTTATTATTGATAACAAGTTTAATGAGACAGGGCCCTCACTCTGCACTAAATCTATACTGAATTTACACCGAGTTTACTCCACATCTACCTAAGATTAACTATTTGATCATCCTTGATACTTGGTGCTCCATTCAAAGTTTACACATTATCACATTTAGCACTACACCAAGCTTACACAAATCTACACAAATTTTACACCACGTTTACACATTATCACATTTAACACTACACCAAAAATACACAAATTTCCCGAGTTTTACACCAATTTTACTCTTGATCCACTAACTAATCAAATTGGTGTAATTAGGTTCTACTACCTGTTTACTCCAAAACAAATACACAGCTTATACGCTAGTTCTGCACAGAATCTACACAGAGTTTACTTCACAACCGTCCAAGATTTACCACTTGATTACCCTTAGTATCCTGTATGTCAACTCCATGTTTATCTTCAATTGACAATGTCTCTACACAGAGATTACATGATTTATACACCAAACCTATGCAGCGTTAATTCCACATCTACCAAAGATCGACAACCCGAGTCAACACTGATTTAGGATCCATCTTTACAATCTGGTGCAAGACAACATCTTATCACTGCTTTAGGACCACCCACTACAACCCCACCCCCTAAAACAAATTACACTACAAGACAACTAAATTTGCTAGTTTAGACACCTAAACACTGTACCTCAACCAAAAAGTATTGAAGGAGTACTCCTTGCCTGTCCATAAATAACATACTACAGCTTTAATTCCACCCAAATAAATTTGGCTGCACCAAGGAGACAGTTCTTGAAGAGTGTATTCACCTACCATAATGACCAATTGCCCTTCCAAGGTACTCAGAATCATGTCAGAAATCTCCCAAGCAATAAAGTACAAGTGTCGTTTTCTTTTTAAAAGCAAAATGTCGTAAGGTATAGTCAGACCCCTAAAATTTCTTGCTGGTGATATTAGTTTTTGTGTAGTGAAATGGGATAGACTCTTAATGATGACGAGAACATTTAATCAAGCAAAGGTATAGAGAAAATTCTTACATAAGTTTCCAATATATTGTCAGGAAAGTAAAGAAGTTAATCAAACATATAGACTGTAAAACTCAATTATCTTATTTATTGAAGGGGGGGGGGGTGAGGATTGGTAAATGATTTCATGGTAGAAGTATGGGTTAATTTCTAAAATAACGGCAAATGTCAAGGCGTTTTATTATTCTTGTAGTCTTGTCAACATGAACTAATCTAACAGATGAGAAAACCTTGAATTGATTCGGGAGCTGTATTTAAAATATTAAAATCTCTTCGACAACAAAGAAATATAACAACTTCCTTTCCTGGCCCAGTGCCTCACCTTTTTTCGGATTCAACCTTTAAGAATTATCTCTATAAATTATAAAGACGCAAAGGCTGGGACAGTCCTTTAGAGAGAGGGGATAAGTGTGGGAATAAATTTCTCCCATAAAGACTTGACTGGATGACAGTAAATGTGTCAATAAAGAGAAGAGTGTCTGGAAGGGAAAATTGATGGGTTTTAGAAGGATGGGGAGAAGGGTAGTCAGCAGTCCTGTGGATGATGCCTTACCTTTTGGATAGTCTTGGGTTTCGAGACCATGCTCATCATTTTGTGACTACATAACCGTGATGATGATGATGATGATGATGGGGTGATGGTGGTAAAAGGGGTGATGGGGATAATGGTGGCATTGGAGAAGTGGATGATGATGATCATTTGGTGGTGGCAGTAGTGATGATGAAGATGATGGTGGTGGTGGTAGTGATAATGATGATGGTGGTGATGGTGATGAATATCATGATGTGATGGTGGCAGTGGTGATGATGATGATGTGGTGGTGGTAGTAGTGATGATGATAAACAAGATAATGGTGATGATAATGGTAGTGGTGGTGGTGATGATGGTGGTGGTGATGGTGATGATGGTGGTGATGGTGATGATGGTGATGATGATGATGATGGTGGTGGTGTTGTTATAATGTTGGTGATGCTGGTGGAAACAATCGTAGTGATAGTTACTATCATGGTGGTGATGATGGTGATAATAGGGGGATTATAGTGATGAAGATGAAGATAATGATGGTGATGAAAGTGATGATGGCGATGAAAGTGCTGATGATGATGGTGGTGGTGGTGGTAATGAAACAACAGACAGCAGTGATAAATGTGGTAATGATAGTCCTTGTGATAATAATGATGCTCATTGTCGTCTCAGAAATAATGGGGATGCTAGTGATGAATTATGATTGTGGTAATGGCGATGATGAACATGTTAATAGTGATAATGATGTTGTTTAACAATGATGACAATTGTAACTAAATTCAATAAACAATTATGTCCAACCAGGGGAAAGAACCTACACCTTTCCCACTCTTAGAACCACCATGTGGTAGCGATGGCTACAACGTTGCATGACAGCACAAGAAGTGGTGGAGTGGTAGGGAGATGGTAGAGTGGTTAGAAGATGATCATGGTGGTTATAATGGTGTTGGCAGTGATGGCAAAGATGATGATGAATATATTGATCATGTGCCATTCATGAGCGCTCCATGTTTCCCAAAATCTACCCATCAAATTACAACCGTGATGCTATCGGTTTCCAATGTCAATAAAGGGTGGTGAAAGCAAGACTAGGAGAAGGCTGAGTTGGAGGGAGTAATTGTCAATCATCTTTTATTCCTAGACAGGGGAGCAGCCATGAAAAATGTTTGTGTTGACATAGTAGGTGATCTCAAAGATGAATTGGACAATTTCTTGTCATCAGAATCTCTCTCTCTATCTCTTTCCCTCTCTGTCACTCTTCGCACTGTATAAAGAATGTCTCTGAGGTTCTCCCCTCTGCCTCTCTTTCTGTGTCTCTCTTGTGGTCTCTTTGGCCGCGTTCATGCTTGATTTTGACGGCCAGAATCAGGCATCTGTTACGTGTTTAGTTTAAAACACGCTTGCGTTCATGCTCACTTTTGTAGAATCACCGAAAAACGGCGATCACGAACGCCGATCGTAAACTCACAAAAAGATGCGTTTACAATTGTAAACGCGTTTAAATGGGGTCAACGCACTGACCTCTAGTGGTTCTACGTAGCATGCACAGTGAAGGTCACACAAGGTCACACAAGTAGAATTGCCTGGATGAGCCAGAGAAGTAAGCATGAACAGCTACACCGTGGAACTGCGATCACGATGAGCGTTTACGATGAGCGTTTCAGATCGCTCATTCTACCTTCAAAATCAAGCATGAACGCGCCCTAATACATATCCCCCTCTATCTCTCTACCTACTCTCTCCCCCTCTCCATCCCTCCACATCACTCACTCTCTCTCCATCACTCTCTCTCTCACTTACTCCATCTCTCTTCATCCCATTTCAATCAATCCTGTATTCTATTTATTTGTCAAAATATTGCTATGAAAACTTAGGGTTCAAAATCACCTATTAAAGGGATACCCCCTACTAAAATATGGCGAGGTAAACATTTGCTCTTTGTGCACTAGAAGGATCTTTACAGCACAATCAGTACAAATTTTATTTGGATGGATATTTTGTATTGTGAGATGATTTATACCTTACAAATTCAAGGTTAAAAATCAGCGTCTTTTGTACCGATCACCGCTCCAGATATTTGAGATACAACCTCATTCAAGAGAGTGGTTAAATTCACAGGTAAAAGGGTAAATTGCCAATGTTCCCGTCGATTTGATCGATCAGTCAAGCTTGAATAGAAACGGTCAGAGCCCCCTTTTGTAACCTTGATCTAAAACCCAGATATATCAACAGTCTTGACTGTGACCTTTGACCTGAGAAAAATGAGTCACGGCTCGCCCAAACAATGGGGACTTCAAAACGCTCTGAGAGTATGTGTGATAATCGCTGGACAAACACTCTTGCAGAATTGGGTGAATTTGGCAAGATACAGTATCGTGTATAGAGCGTGCAGGGCCACTGGGTAATTGTATGTAGGTGAATAGGTCCGAAGACATTGTATAGTTGCACACAGTATAAATGCTGTTTTTTTGTAAGTTTATTCATGCCATTCACTCATTTTATCACCAGGCTGAACAGTCAAAAGATTCCAATAAATATCATTTCTGAAGGGCAAGGCTTCATTATGAAACACATCATCATACAAATACAATACAGTTACAGATTCAAAATTAATTCTTTAAATACAAGAATGAACGGAGTCCATCAATGTACCACCCATTTGATCATAACAAATATGTATTCAGATGTACTCTAGATGATTAATATTCCAATATTTGATTTGCTAATTCTGTGAAATTGAGTTCTCATCCGTAATTCCCTGTTTCTATAAATACGATTAAAACCATCAAAAATGTCAGTCTTGTAATAATTCACATATAGTTTGGAGTTGTTGATTAACTTTACTTACCATTCACTGAATAATGATAATTGGATACAAGAATGATAATGATGGCCATTAAAAGAAGTGAAAAAGAGAAGGACAGAACTTACCAACAAGGTAGTTATGTGTGTGTCAGGATGTAGATCCATGTGTACATTGAGCAGAGGTTCAGCAAGACAAAGATCGATCATCCAGCGAGAAGATAAAGAGAATAGATGGGTAGAAGATGGAGAGGGGGTAGGAATGTGATAAAAAGATAAATTGGTGGAGGAAACAGTGATGATATCAAGAAAAGGAGGGATTGGAGAAGAGTGAGAGTGAGAGTGAAAACAGGAGTTCATGATAACCGTTACAGGAAGATAGATAGATGGATAGAGAAAGAGACAATCAAACAGGAGAATGGAGGATAGAAGAAAAGGAGAGATGGACAGATAGAAAAATGAACAGAGAAGAAGAAAGAGAGAGATGTTTGGTAGGGGATGGAGAGAAAAGGGAGAAGAAAAAAAAGATTTTGTTAATATTATTCATGAAACATATATAAATAGTCATCAAACTACGTGGGCAAACATCAGAGGACTCGATAATGAACTGTAAAACCGCTTCATATCTCTTTCTTCCTCATCTTCATATCTTAATCCATTACACAGGAGGTTCCTGCATCTTGCCTAAGGGACGGATACATTGCAGTAGCAAACAGGTTTTTTAAAAAACTTCTAGAATTTTTTAAAATCAAAACATTTGATCAATAAAATTACCATGCATAGGATAATGGCCCATCCAGAAATAGACCTTCATACCCTAATAAATGAAAAATATACACAAATATAATTCCCAAACTCTTTATGCCCCATAAATTCACCCACTGATTCACTTTTGGTAGAGTTGATAAAATAATACATCCTATACCACACCTTAATTTTACAAACATTGTGGCACAAGTTATTGCACAAATGCATACCCAGACAAAGCCTCATTTAGAAAGCATTGTATTAGTAACCCTCCTTTTCCCCCAACTAGTTATTCCCATCCATTGTATTATACTCTCCTCCTGAATGGACCAATTCCACTGCCACCAGGGGGCTACGAAAGCAGCGTATAGTCAGACCCTGTACTTTTGAAAGTCAAGGTCGGACGTCACAATGGAACCGTTTAGAAGGTGGATCAATTTGATGGATTATGAAAAGGACTTTTGTTCCCAACCCCTTACTCTCTCCACTCATCCATTACTAGGAGCAATTAAACAGCGGCCATCGATTACAATTTGCCGGGAAGATAAAGGCCTGAATAAAAAGATTGTTATTGTACTATTTCCTTTGACATTCATGAGTTATTGTTACTTTTCTAAGAGCCGTTTTGTCTGCGAACAATCAGCTGTTTATAAATAATTAATGACCCATGTTGGAAATCTTGAAAAAAGTGCATCCATTTGAAATGATAAATTAAAAATGAGGGGAAACAAATGAAGCTATTTCTTTGAATAATAATTATATTGACATACATAATTAAATAATATTGTTTTGTTTTGGACTGACATAGCAATAATAATCCAAATGTATGCCAACAAAATGTTGGAACAATCTGCTGTGTATAAATGATTAATGAACCATGTTGGAAAATCTTGAAAATAATGCATCCATTTGAAATCATAAATTAAAAATGGGGGGAAACGAATGAAGCTATTTCATTGATTAATTATATTGACATACATAATTAAATAATTCTTTTTTCTTTTGTTTTGATCTGACATAGCTATACTAATCTAAATGTATGCCAACAAAATGTTGGAACAATCTGCTGTGTATAAATGATTGATGAACCATGTTGAAAACTCTTGATAAAAGTGCATTCATTTGAAATGATAAATAAAATGGGGGGAACAAATTGAAGCTATTTCATTGAACGATTAAATTGACATACTTAATTAGACCATTCTTCTTTTTGTTGTACTGATATAGCTATAATAATCAAAATGTATGCCAAGAAAAATGCAAAGTTTAGCTGATATCATGTCTCCCTATCGCTTGATCTCCATTATGTTTTTCACTCTCTCTCACACACCATCTCTTAATGTTTTGACTATTAAGAGCCAGAAGGTCGTTTATTCAAAAAGAAGCAAAGAGTAGATGAGTTTAAACACCCTCTGGTCCTCAACAGATGGTTTCATCTTTCCCTAGTCTCCCTGTTATGTATTTCAGCAAACTGCTGGATACGATATAGCTTTTCATATCTCTATTTCTTTGGTCAGTGATTCTCTTTCAGCAAAGTTGCTATTAACAGCATTTTGCCTATAGGGAACATCCTCTTCAGTCCATTTAATACTCTAATTGTTCTTTCTTTACACTTTTCAATGTCATAAACCTCTTCGATTGAAATTGTATTCAACGAAATCATGTCAATTATATTTCTTGTCATGGATCTCATCTCTTTTCAATCCATGAGTTTACAATGGTAAATCCATGTGTAATTAAACTGACCCTCAGTTGCCCCATGTAGTACCCATCTTTCGATCATTTTTATTGCATCCTCATCACAATCATTTTGTTTCCTTTTCAATTAATAATGCTTCCTTCTACCCATCTTTCTATTATTAATAGTAATACTACGAAGAACGCGCTACTTGTGTTCTCTGTTTTCTAGTTCTAAAAGGAGAGGGGGAACTCATTGTGCACTTTATATGGTATTTCCTGCACATTCATGCCAGTTCCCACAGGCTTACAATACAGTCAACAATAACAAATTATTGAAGAATCTGATCTAAATGTACCATGAAATCTCTCTATTGATTAAAATCTTGCTAAAAATTGATTTCTATTTTTACCCCTCCTTTGCTTCAGCGATTATGGTTAGAACGATTATTTTGTCTAGTTGAAAAGCAGACCTAGATCATGATCAAAGGGTAAAAGACTAAAAAGAGAACAATATATCATTCTGCGGGGAAAAACAATTTCCATGAATGACTTGGCAAGGACAAAAGAAAAATAACAGAAATCATAATCAGTCATAAAAACATGAAAGAGCACAAAAGCTCTTATCAAAACTAGTTTACTCAAAAGAAGTCATAAAACATCTGGAGTCATGCTTTCTTTTGAAATTCACATCTGGTACGGAACGATGCTTTTCTTAAGTTTTCTGTTGAACCTTTCTCTTGTCTGCGTGCATGCAACACAAAGACGATAATAAACGAATGAATAAAAAGGTAGACAATATGATTCCAGGGCAAGCTAGCGATTAAACTAAAATCTCCTAAAGCCTCAAACATGACCTACCGGTATGTTACAAAATGTGATTACTCTCCGCAGACGCATCAGTGATGATGCTAATTTTCTACAATAACCCAAAATATCGTCACCTGACCTACATGGTTTTAACCAGGCAGACAGTTTTGATTAACCGAAAACCACAACCAATTTTGGAGGGGAATTCTGCGGTCTGCGAATAAGTTTTGGGTCCAGCTCTGGTTTAAAGTAGTGCAAGTGTTGAGGAGTCCGTGTCTGCCATTAGAGAGAGAAAACGGAAATAATAAAAACAGGAGTCCAGATGGATGAGTTGCTAGACCAGTGATGCAGCAAAATTGAGGCAGATGTTTTAACCAAAAAAAAGAGCTTATATAGCATTATACTATTTCTCTTTTGAGAGTTTGAGTAAAATCCCTATATTGGTAAGAAAAAGTATCTAAAGTATATGATACAGTCATACATTTTCACTGGCTGATGGATTAGAGAAGGGATATGCTAAAAATGATGTAGTTCTATTTAGTGTATAATTACATGATGAAATAATGTATTTTTCAAATGTTGAAACATAATATCATGAAATAATGCTTGATGTTTGCAAAATAAGACCTGTATTATAAGTAGTAGAAAACGAAATTTATTCCAACGCTGTGTAAGTTGCATCACAATGGAAACTGACAAATAAATAAATAAGTCATTGCTGAAATAGAAAAAAAACAGGAGGAATTCCAATTACCTACACTCTATCTTGCTACATGTCTGCAATTGCTTGACAACTAGAGTAATAAAATAGTTTTCAAATAATAAAAAGTTGTTGATCTTTAAAAGAGAGAAAGAGATAAAGGAAAAAGAGAGAGAAAGAGAGGGAGAGAGACAACAAGAAGAAGAAAAGGGAAGGGAGAGAGAGAGAGATAGAGAGAGAAAGAGAGAGAGAGAAATAGCAATGAGATTAAGAGAGGAAAAGTTATGATGAGACTTTGATAGTTGCTTTTACGTGATGTACATTTCAGTTTCCATAAAACAACGTTGCCTGCATTGTCGTTAGAAAAGTACACGTCGTACTCTGAATCATCACATATAACACCAATGACAATCATCAAACCGATCAGTAAAACGTCTGCAGCATGGAAATGATATATGGGAACACATCCACACATACAAATGAACATGACCATGGATATACATCTATCTGTATCTCCATGCTAACCCAAACCTATAAAGCCCCCTCTCTCCCACCTATCACAAAAAGTGCAGTCAACGTTCATTGCCAAATTGAGTCAATCATTACAGCACTGGAATATATATATATATATATATACACACCAGGATACGTTCATATTGTATTCAACAAGAGTAACTTCCACAAAGAGCCATAAAATCTTATAGGACAATCACTCAATCAATTGCTCATTTACATAAGACCCCTCTTTTCCTGAACGGCTGCAAATGCCTGTTCAAATAATACATTCACGAGGCACTGCTGACCAGCATTTTTCAATCTTACGCGGCTCATGCCCCTAACATGGGAGATGCATAAAACATATATACAAGGTTGTATTTAGACAATAGGGGCTTTTCGTTTGTGTGGACGAGGACGGCGTTCACGTCCTCTAACGATGCAAATTGGCGTCAGACACCCGTCCTGTTCACTACCTTATAACCCTTTTCGTTTTAAGTCGACACCCGTTCTCTACACGATGACGTGATGGCCCCCGCACGCGCTTTTTCAATTTCTCCTTCTTTCACTTCTTATTTTGTTCTTCGTTTATTATTCTATTATACTCTCTCTATTTTCCTTATGTTATTCTTTGTTTTTCCTTCTTTCATCTTCTCTTCTATCTTTCCATTGTCTATTCTCTATCATTTTCTCTTTCTGTCTTTCCTAATGTTATTGTTGTTGTTATCATTCTATCATTTTTCTTTCTATCTTTCCTCATATTATTCTTTGTTTCTTCCTTCTATCATCTTCTCTTATGTTATTCTTTTGTTTTTATCATTCTATCACTTTCTCTTTTTGTATTTCCTTATGTTATTCTTTGTTTTTTCCTTCTTTCACCTTCTCTTTCTGTCTTTCCTTATGTTATTCTTTGTTTTTTCCTTCTTTCACCTTCTCTTTCTGTCTTTCCTTATGTTAATCTTTGTTTTTTCCTTCTTTCACCTTCTCTTTCTGTCTTTCCTTATGTTAATCTTTGTTTTTTCCTTCTTTCACTTTCTCTTCAGTTTTTCCTTATGTTATTCTTTGTTTTGTCCCTTCTTTCACCTCTCTTTCTGTCTTTCCTTATGTTATTCTTCGTTTCTTCCTTCTTTCATCTTCTCTTATGTTATTCTTTGTTTTTATCTTTCTATCACGTTCTCTTTTTGTATTTCCTTATGTTATTCTTTGTTTTTTCCTTCTTTCACCTTTTCTTTCTGTCTTTCCTTATGTTAGTCTATATTTTTTCCTTCCTTCACTTTCTCTTTCTGTCTTTCCTTATGTTATTCTTTGTTTTTCCCTTCTTTCACCTTCTCTTTCTGTCTTTCCTTATGTTATTCTTCGTTTCTTCCTTCTTTCATCTTCTCTTATGTTATTCTTTGTTTTTCCCTTCTTTCACCTTCTCTTTCTGTCTTTCCTTATGTTATTCTTCGTTTCTTCCTTCTTTCATCTTCTCTCATGTTATTCTTTGTTTTTATCATTCTATCACTTTCTCTTTCTGTCTTTCCTTATGTTATTCTTTGTTTTGCCCTTCTTTCACCTTCTCTTTCTGTCTTTCCTTATGTTATTCTTTGTTTTGTCCCTTCTTTCTGTCTTTCCTTATGTTATTCTTCGGTTCTTCCTTCTTTCATCTTTTCTTTCTGTCTTTCCTTATGTTAGTCTTTGTTTTTTCCTTCCTTCACTTTCTCTTTCTGTCTTTCCTTATGTTATTCTTTGTTTTTCCCTTCTTTCACCTTCTCTTTCTGTCTTTCCTTATGTTAATCTTCGTTTCTTCCTTCTTTCATCTTCTCTTATGTTATTCTTTGTTTTTTATTCCTTCTTTCACCTTTTCTTTCTGTCTTTCCTTATGTTATTCTTTGTTTTTTCCTTCTTTTGTTTTTATCATTCTATCACTTTCTCTTTCTGTCTTTCCTTATGTTATTCTTCGTTTCTTCCTTCTATCACCTTTTCTTACGTTATTCCTTGTTTTTTAAATCATTCTATCACTTTCTCTTTCTGTTTTTACTTTCTGATTTACGCTGCGATGTAGCAAGATGACGTCATTCTGACGACGGGTCACTAGTTTTCTGACGAACCTCAAATCATCGATGAACAGGTTCGCAAATGTGGCCTGACGACGCCAGACGACCCGACGCATGCGCAGATCGCCGAAATGACGTCACATATTTGACGTCGACTATGTCAACGTGACAAACGAAAACCCCCTAATAATGTGGTTATGGATGCATACTGCGAGCGTCCTGTGATGGCACGAGCATAATGATAACATCGTGGAGGAGCATGCTACGGTTCACGGTTGATCGCTTAGAGATGGCAGTGGTCAGTTGCTTCCAAAGCCCTCTCTGTTCCCTCACGATATCCCTTAGCCTCTATGTGAATGCTAAATTAGTGCTTAGGTGATAGTCTCAGACTATAAACCACCATTTCAGTAATGTGAGTGCATGACATATCAATCATTTAAATGGAGGAATATGCTGTGAGGTGTGCCGATGCTTGCTTTGCCTTGTGCTATATAGTCAACTCAATATCTATCTATTTATGAAATTTACACTGGACTTCAAGGAAGCTAGGAGGAAGAAGAAAATATTCATATCAAATTCACTCCTAAATGACTCATCTCAAATTCAGAGTTAGAGTATATACTAGTAATCAACATAAAGAATATTTGCCATCAAGCAAAGCAACAATATACATACTATTGTGAGATAAATACAGACAAGACATTCATACAACTATAATTCAGTATGTGTAATCACAAAACATATCCTCTATAATATTAATTATATGTACACACCGATACATCAAACATGAATATTTGATGGCACATCAGTCCTTTTTGTTATATCTCAGAAAAGCATACTGTAAGCACATTTTGTTATATCCTAGGACTACCGCTGACCCAAAATATCAAATTTGAAAATGTGATTTCACCAAACTGACGAACAAATCGCATTCAGTTGTACATATCACATAACTGAATTCTATAATGGTCTGCCTTTCGAGACTACCACTACCAACTGAGCATAGTTATTTGAGTGGCACATTACGTCCGTCCACCGCATACACTCGCAGCCTGTCCCACTATAGCAGGCAATCTAATGTATTACGTCAATGTTTGAGGGATCTCAGAGGTAGAGCTAAAATGCTTCGATTCGCGTGAAATGTTCGCCCGCGAGGTCACCTGTTTCCAATATTAAACCGCTGAAAAGGGAGGAATAATACAAGCAGCCTGTGCAAGACCAAACTAGTACTGTACTATAGTAGAATATGCTGAGAGAATGGGCAAAGAGAGTGATGGAGAGAGATGGAGAGAGTGATGGAGAGAGATGAAGGGAGTCATTAGAATATACAGAATGAGACAAAAAGAGAGAATCACATACATTAAGAAAAAAATATATATAAAGAAGAGACATGAACATATAAAGACAGATATATCTTGATATACAAATCAGTTAAAGCTGATCACTGAACATTCCAACATGGTCTTGAAAGCAGGTGAACTGTTCATTGATTTTAACATGGAATGTATGACAAGGACATGACCCAAAAGTGATATAAAAATTGTCTACCCCAAGTAAAAATATCAAAAAATAAAGGCAAGAGGGATAAAGAGTGATACCGTAATTAACGTTGTATAAACCGCCCTCGTGTATTAATCGCACCCCTATTTTCCCCCCCCGACTTAAAAAACAGTAGAGGACCTAGGATAGAACCTTGTGGTACGCCGTGTAATATAAGAAATATTGGAGGAATTATTATTATCAACTACATATTGAAATCTATCAGAAAGATTACTTTCAAACCAAGATGACAGACAAATTTGAGTGTTGTTCTAGTTTCTGAGTGGTGAGTCAACACACCGATTACTGAGCTGGTAGACATTGCCAGGCATAGCGCCAGGTGGAGGGGTATAAATCGAAACTTTAAATAAAAAAATAAAAATGTTTTTTTTTCTTCTTTTTTTGGTGTACCGTGTATAAACCGCACCCCCGACTTTGAATTTTTTTCGGCGGCAAAAAGGTGCGGTTAATACACCGTTAATTACGGTAGACGTCATAATGTGCAATAGAAAAGGAAAAATACACAAAGAGACAAAGAGTGTAAAACCTAGAATTTTAAGATTTTAAACTTCCAACAATATACAATGTTCAAGAATACAGGTGTATATAGAGAATGAGCAGAAATGTAAATGAAGAAAGTAGAATCGAGATTGGGAGGAAATACAGATGAGAATGGAGGAATACAAAATATGGGAAGAGACTAATACTCTAAAAGAAAATATAAAAGAGTGATATAGAGAGAGACAAAGACAGACAAACAAGGCCTGTCCTCATCAGCTTGAGTTTGCCAAATAACCCACTATTTTCAGTCTTGGGATGTTATCACGAAGCTTGAAATCCCGTCTTTACCAGACCGATATACGCTCATCACAAACTAGCTGGGACGGGCGTAAATTAGCCCGCTATATCCCAAATAGTGGGATATATCTTGGAAACAAGACCAAGACTTCTTGGGATATTTTCTTGACCAAATATCCTTCTAATTGCAACTGTGGCTGATGAGGACGCAAATTAACTAGTAAAATAATGGGTTATTTGGCAAACTCGAGCTGATGATGACAGGCCCACAGAGAGGGAAAGAGGAGAGACAGAAACAAGACTGCATATAAAAAACAGAACGAAGAAGAGAAAGATGACAGGGATGTTGTATATGTGCTTTAATGACATGAACTGGATCGGGGGCAGCGCATCTTCTGGAGATGTATTTATCCCCTGGAAGGACAGGTATATCAAGTACTAGCGCCCGCTGAACGACACCTGCACAAAATTGCTGAATGGATCTCCCAAATGATCTCCGCATATGACATGCCCCTGTCTTCATGGTAATAACATTTCTTATATTAAAGGTACTGATACTGATCTTGAAGATAAGGTGGAGTTATGGTTTTGTGATTGCAATGTGAAAGGAAAAATCTAGAAGTTATTATGTAGAACATAAGAACATTTGTGTATTGTCAGGTCTTGCAATAATAACAGATTGACTATTAAAGCGCTGATGAAAATTACAAAGAAAAGCAACACAGATACGGTTTGACGGGACTACGCAACAAAATGTGGTGTAGTGTTTCAAACTTTAATAAGTTATAAGTAATAAGTTTGGAATATAGGGGCATTTCATGAGCAAATCCTTTTCATGTGACAATATTATCACAATATTCTTTCTGATAGGAATTAAAAAATATTTTTAAAAGGACAAACAACTCACACAAGCTTCACCATTAACAAAACTCAATCTTCTCTTTAAATTATTGACATTTATCCAAAGTGTCCAAAAATGGAAATATGAGAAATAACATGCCTGATAGCTAGATTAATAGTAATGTAAACTCATTCAACAATAACAAAACTTAATGAAAATTACTATTAGAGGGGACATTGTGACATTTAGGGCTTCAGGTGAACATCAGATTTTGATGCCTTGAATGTATAACAGGTCAAATGGGAAATCTGTTCTATTTTCATTGATAGGCAGGGACCTCAGTTGATAACATTCAGAATTTTTTTAATCAAAACACTTAATAACTTCTGCACAACATTGATCTTTGTGAAAGGTTGAGACAAGGACTTAAAATCAAACAGTTTGTTTTAAAGGTTGCTTGGTCAAGACCACATATTAACGATTAATATGTATTTCAATAGTAGATCTATATGTCTTTTGGTAATAAATGGAGTGGAATCTACCAGTATATATCTCTCAGCCTCCCCCCCCCCCCCCTCCATCCCCGGAAACAAAAAGATAATGCTATAATGTATCCCTCACTCATGAGACAATACCAGTGGCTCAAATTCGAAGACATTGCCAAAACACAAACTAATGAATTACGATTCTTCATTTTAAAAATACAGTAGGAATGAAGACAAAATAATGCGGTATTCTTGGGAAATAGCCAAAGTGTTTCCAAGGCGATTGATGAGAGGATCGGACATGTCTCGGGACATGCAGACATGCATCTAAAAACACACTTCACTAATGAACGATGCTCCACTTTGATTAATGTGTGTCACATAGGCAGCATTCATCTCCAAGGTCTTTACTGTTTCAATGTTGTGGGTTTTTTCTCCTCTCTTTCTGTCTTTCATTAAAAATGCAACTTGTGTAATACTCCCATGGGACCTATGGCTTGAAGTCCTATTCCCTACTCGGCCTCTAGCCACAGTAAAAATTTCTTGTAAACAAGTTTTTAATGCAATTCGTAAGACGTCACTAGGATACATGAGCGTAAAAGGTAGACAATTGCTGCTCACATTTAGAAGGTGATGGGGCCTAGTCACTACAGTTCTTTTTATCATGGGGGGGGGGGGGGCTATTTCATATTGAACAGCAACATGATATAAGGAACAACCACAAAATTAGACAAGTGGGGCTAGGTCACTATGTTTGTTTTTTGAGGGAGGGGGGTGTTGCCATTAGTGAAGGGAAAAATTATCTTAAGAAAGAACCACAATGTTACACAATTGCTGCTCACATTTAGAAGGTGGGGCCTGATCACTACAGATTTTTTTTTATGGGGTGAGGGGGGGGGGGGCTGTCTGATGATATAGAGCAACATAATATATATATATTAACCATAAAAGTAGACAACTGCTTAGATGTAAAAGGTGGGGCCCTGGTCACTATGCCTTTTGAGGGGGGGGGGGGTGCTCCTATGGGGGGGGGGTGCTCCTATTGGTGAAGGGCAAAATTATCTTAAGTTACAACTATAATGTTGTTTTTATGGGGGGAATGGGGGTGGGGGATGGGCTGTTTTATGTTAAAGAGCAAAACTAACTGTATATAAAGTTAGATAACTGCAGTTCAGATAGAGTAGGTGGGGTTAAACTCGGTCGCCCTTTTTTGAGGGGGGGGGGAGGAATCCTATGTTAGTGAACACCAAAAATATCTGAGGTTAATTCAATCATAACTTTTCATAGGGAGTGAATACCTGTTTAACAAACATTGAGATTAAGGGCTTAGATAGTTTCATGTTTCCCTAAACATTATGTCTCGTTTTACCAGCTCACTTCTACAACCTTGTTGAATTATATAAAAAATATCCTTTGTCTGTTTAAATTAATTATTTTTCAACTTGGATGAAAACAACAGCAACTAGGGTGCTCAAATTCAACTGTCTGTCTTTACAGCAGCAATAGATGCTATAACCCAGATCAAAAGTTCAACAGTGCAAGATATGACTTCTTCACCTGAAAAAAGGTGAAAATTAATGCATATTAAACATCCACAAGAGCACTTTATTTCTGCAAAATAGGCCATCAAATGCATATAATGTCAGTCATTAGTGTATAATAAAACAAAGACACCATAGACATTCAATACAAATGTACCATATTCTCTAAATCAAGGAGCTAAGCTAATTGTCTGAACTGAAAAGAATACCGTCTACAGTAGCTGGTAGCAAGTAAATGAATTCTCTTTTGATACACTCAAACTGGAATAAGTTCCTTGAAACTCCTCCAAGGCTCCAATATTTCTTGTTTTTCAGCAAGGAACATATCTAATCCCCTTTTCACCAGCAGTAAAGTGTCATTCTGGTGTATCCTGTTAAATGGACGAGCTGGACCCATTCCCACTGCAGCCTTAGAAACTCTTAACTGAACCTTTTTAACATTCACAACCACAGAATTTGGCAGAAGCTGGACAGGCCGATAGTGGGTGAGCTCCTGGGTGGATTCGATTTTTCTGAACTTGAAGTGTGAAGAATGTTTCCACCCTAGGGCTCACCAGGGAAACTAAAGAAACTTGAGGCTGGAAATCAAGTTAGAACCTTGGACTAGAAAGATGGGGGTGGACAGTGATCTCGCCGAAGCTGTTAGAACGAGGAAGTGATTGTGACAGACACTTGTATACCAACATTTGGGCTTGGACCGAGTTTAGAAAGGCGTTCATGTAAAGTTCAAACAGCAAGCTGATGCACAGACAGGCATCACTTGAATGAGGTAGTCAATATAGGCCACAAAGCATTGTCTACTCTTATGTGCATAAAACTTTTATCAAATCATTTCATGTTCTAAAAGCTGAGCTAACATTATGGAATAAGAAATTTAATTAAATTGTTCACTTTTATCAATCTATGGGTAACAAAGTACCACGTTCTAATATCGATTGTGCCATGTATTCTCATGTAGGTCATAACTGTTCAAGGAGTTCAGAAGGTCATACTACATATCATTCCATACATCTTCTTCTCTATCAACTCTTACCATTTCAATCAACAAAAGTTATTCAAAACAACAAATCAACAAATTTATGTCAAGTTTTTCAATGCATTTATTCTCAATTTTGCTCCCTTCCAATCAGCACTTTCCCTCTCGATCAAAATGAAAACAAAAACAACAAAAATTCTGCAATTCGACAGACACTCTAAATTGGCACACTATCCAGCTCGAGTCTTGTGCAACAAGGGTCCAGACAATTTCCCTCGACCGCATTTCCGAGGGCTCACGCCTGGCCACAGGAACCTCGGAACGTCGCCGTGCCATAAAAAAAACTGATTCAAGAAAATTTACGACAACCGACATTATCAGCCACGGAGGGGTCGAGCTAATCCCAGTAATTACTGGTGATCAGGGTAGGAGCAAAGACAGCGTCCAAATTGTTCTGGACATTGTGGAAAGCTAGAATAAGCATGTTGATGCAGTGGGGATGGCCTTGGCTAGTTGCATGGCGGCAACTCCATTTACTTCTAATTTGGTTGCGGTGTTGTTGCCAAAGTCATTTGGGATAGTTTGAAGGTCTGTGTAGATACAGAGATGAAGCTCCAGAGAGGAGCCAGGACATCGCCGAGATTGGCGTATTTAAATTAAGAGTGGCAAATTAAGTGGGAAAAGAAGGCGTATTGTGGGCGAGAAACGGCGGTGCAAGGAAATGCATATATCCTGGTTTTCCACTTCGTTCACAAACACAGGCACAGATTTTCTTCTTTCTGTGCCAATGTACAGTCACAATTGAGATCACAGATATTACAGTGACTGGAGCAAGCTAGCAGAGTTTAGCCTATCATGACCTACATACACATAAGTTCACTGAGAATACAACATGAAGCTAAGCCATCAATTAAGCATTATACCCATACCTCTTATATTTGTCTTCAATAATATCTTATGATAATTACAAGGTAAAAGCACAGTAAAAAAACCTTTTTATGAATCCTAATCATGACACAATAGTCACAATTATCTCAACAAAATGAATATGTGTATAATAACACCTCTTTGAGATCTGTATTTTTTTCAATCCGAAGTACTGTAGTGAACTTATAGAACAAACTACCAAGTAAAATGTTTCTGATCATACCATTCACTAAATCTTTTGTATCTCTGCTTGTATTGAAAGGACAAACGATACTGCTCACTTAACTATCTAGGGAAAATAAGATATAAACTCCCACAAATTTAGATACAATTTTGCCTGTTTATTAAAAGAACATCTGCAAACCGTCCCTATTCATTTATCCATTCTCAACCACTTACATTTATCTTATCTGTTTTTATCATCTTCCTAACACAATTTTTTTTCCAGGTCAAAATACTATTTTTCTCCCTAAAGACTACATCCTGGTCTGTGAGGCGCACTAAAAAGCATGTCACATGCATTCCTTGACATGGAATAACTAGAGAAAGCAAATAAACATGAACTCAATAAAGGGCAGTTACCCTGTATTGCCATCCCCTAATTCCACTTGCACTGGACAGAATCCAATTATACCTTGCTCACACCTAGCTTTAGCCCCACCTATATCTTTCCGTGTGATCTCGATGAGAAGTGTAGCGGCAGCCTCCCATGGGTTAAGCCATCACTCGGGGCGACACGGGCAGGCAGCAGTCGGGTGAAATGCGGTCTCAGCTGATTCGCGAGCACATTCTCGCTTTACATTTTTACGCATGTTGTTTTAAACGATGCCGAGATTTTCACGCTGGATGCACACATCACGCTGGTTAAACTAACATCCCTAATTTCATATCTGCACCGGACTACAGTATCAAATTAGAATTGATGTTCATTACGTACTGCTTTATGGAACGAACCCATGCTATGCCAAAGTGACTACCATCCTTTTGGTGATCATGAGATCAGATCATATTACATTTTCATATGTTAACTGTTCACATATTTACAAGTGTAAACTTGTCCATTTCTTTGTCTTTAGTATCCAACAGACACAAAATATTTCTCCCATAATCTACAAACCAAGATTTCAAAGTGCATACAAATATACAAATACAGTATGTTTGCGTCACCACCAATAAGACATTTCTTTTGATCTAATTTATGGCCTCCAAAAAACCTTACCCTTGAGTTTGCTTCTCATTTGTATTTCAACATCATCATGTTACATTGAAGTTGGTTATGGTTGGCTTTGCTTGTTGAGTACCCAAATATATTGGTCCCAGAATATTGATTCATGAATTGATAATTCCAACTATTGTATCTCCAATACCAAGACAATCATCTATTTATGCTGTCAATCACATTTGTCAGACACATCTCCACCCATAAATCATTCCTAACCAAGTTTATCTATCCATCAATTTATAAATCCATTAGTTCTTCCATGTGCCCTCCATCCATAATGCACTTATCCATTCATCTTTCCACTCAATCCTCCATCGATACCTTCATCCATCCATCTAACCATCCATCCATCCATTCATCTTTCATTCCATCTCTCTATTCATCCTTCCATCCCTCCATCTGTCCTTCCATCCCTCCATCTCTCCATTCATTCCGCAACCATCCATCAACCTGGAAGGTCCACGGCCGGACAACATTTTCCACCCCGCCAACATTTCTCAAAACATCTGCCGGTGTTTAGATAATCTTGCAAAAATAGTTTTCAAAAGGAAGATGCACTTTACCCCCCTACCCCCCTACCTCGCTCTCTACATCTCTCTCGTTCTCTTTGTCCAACATTTCCCTGCATCCTCCGCCAACGAACACCAGATAGAAGGATAGATGAAATGCGCTTCTCCTGTAAAAACCGCCCCAAGATATTATCTTTGGAAACATGCGTGTTGCCGGTTATGCCCGCTCAGCTCTCCTGGCATTATACAATCTCTTTCATTCATGACATTACTACCTTCCATCAAATGTACGATGCATTGCTGCAAACAGGGATATCTTAAACAGGTCCTCCTCGATATGTTTTTTCTACGATGTTGACATCAAAACTATTATTTTGATACCGTCCGATAATATTATTGCAAGGTATGAGTTTGAGAGATCATATTCACATTACGGATGACCCATTATGAGTTCTCCTAGATACAACATATTTGAAGTAGGTTATTATGCTACTTGCTAACGGCTTTCACTATAAGTAAGGTATATATTGTTATTACATTATCATACTCTATTCATAGTAGCAATTTATGTTTATACATGAACTTGTACAATGCCAGGATTCTGCCACCAAAGGAAAGTGAATTGAATTGACACACAAGTTTCTTCATTTTAAATCTAAATAAAAGTATTGCTGCTTTGCAAAAAAATATTTCATACACTACTCACAACGGTACATAGAAACTTATTAATCTACTTTTTAATTTCATCTTAAAAGATAATCTAGACGACAAGGGAGTTATGTTTTTATAATGTTTCGCCATCTGTCCTGATCCTGTGGTATATTTTACCAATAATAGACATCAGGATAGAAATGCAACATCTATGTTTGTTTTTCATATTGATTATCTGAGACTACATCTTTCAACGGATAAACATGGATTCATCTTTCTCATCCAGGAAGTTGGGAAGGCTTACCATACACCTGCATGGGATCTACTCTGCCTTGCGAGGGGGTAAGGACCATTTTCTACTCATTTATCCACCCCTTCCATTTTTTGTTTTACTTTTAAAGAGGAAGAACAGTATCCCATTGCAAACTAGACTTTAAAATGTGATCATTTTGAACTAAACTAAATTTATGGGTAATGTATTTTACATGAAAATGAAGCCATTACTAACAGGTTGAGTTTACAATGCATCGTGTTGAACATTAATGCTCATTTCCATCTCACTTAGTATAATATGATGATGTTGATGTTGATGATGATGATGCCCCCTTTCAGAATAGCAAGATTTAATGTTTTGCTATACAATAAGTAATTGATTTCTACTCGTGTGAACATCATACTGTCTGTTTGCATGGAGCAAGAAAAGCATTAACTTGTATACTTTAACACAGAGTTGCCCTTCTGGCTCTGAACAGACAAATTATAACAAAATATTGAACAGCAAACAAGAGGGTTGAGCATCATTATGCTTTCTTAGCAGTCAGGTAAAATAACCACCACCTCAATTTCTAATGAATTCTTGATCCAGGGTCCACTACGAGCCTGTTCCGATATGACCAGTGCCAGCTCTCTGTTACCCTCGAGCACTGCCCATGACTTCAGCAGACAGCATCATAAGATGTAAGCTGACCTCCTGCAGAATTGGTGTCTACATACAATGTTCCTTCCAGTAATAATGATATCACGTGTGTATGCCCCTTTCGATATATAATAATCCTGTATGTGTTTTCCTTTCACAAATTTTAACTTTGTATAAACTTCATCTGGTGTGAATAACCCATTTTTCACAATTTTATCACAGGTGTATGCCCCTTTCAACATATGATAACTCTTCATATGTTTCTTTACACAAATTTTAACTTTGTGTAAACTTAATTCATCTAATGTGAATGACCCCATGTTTCTAGATTTGTGGCTGGGTTCCTGCAATCTAGGATTTAATACAGTGCCCTGACCAGTAGTGGCCCTGACAAGGTATTATAAAGAGGAGAGCATATGGAAAATGAGAACAAATTTTAACTTTGCATAAACTTTTTCTAGTGTGAATGAATCGCCCCTATGTGAATCCAGGCTATGTTTAATTGATTGAATGTAGGGCCTGATAGGGTATAAGGAGGAGAGCATATGGATAAGGAGAGTAAAGATTGACATCAGTAATCATCAATTAGCACACTCTTAAGGCACATGCAGGTCACTCAATGAACGAGTTTTCCCTCCTCAGCTACATCAGAGTGAGCGAGCGATACCTGTGTAATTGATATTGATGACTTGAGGTCTCCACCTGGTATATACAGTCCCAATCTCTCCCTATTTTGCAATCTCTGTCTCTCTCTCATTCTTTCTTGTCTTCTCCACCTCCAACTTCACATATCTTTCTCACTTTCTCTCTCTCTCGTTCTCGCTCTCTCTCTCTCTCATTCTTTCTTTCTTTAGTTTCATTTCTTTCTAGATCTTTTCATCTCCATATTCTTATTTTGAATTTCAATTTTCTCTCACCTCTATCTCTTCCTTAGTGTGGTATTTTTATCTCACATCTACCTTCTGTCATGGTCTACGTATCCTACTTCTGCCTCTTCTCTTTGCTATCATCCCTTCCTTGGTCTCTTCTCTTCCCTTCACCTTTTCTCTCTTCAAAGACTTTTAGAAGCTAGCAACCTCAAGAAAATCCTTGAAAGCCCCCACCACTGCCTTCAAACAGAGTGAACTAACATGGAGCTGTACTACTTGGTATTCTGCATGGGACTGCAAGAGTTACTAAGATATTGTGCTGTAAAGGATAACTAAAAAACTTAGGCTGCAAATCAATCGTTCTTCACAAAAGTTTTACCAACACACACATTTTGTTGACTTACAACATTTGAACTATTACAATCAAATTATCAAACCTGTATATCATCCATCTTGCTTGCACAAGCCATCAGTTACATTGTAAATGTAAGATTTTCCAGTTGGTGGTGATTTTTTTTCCTTTAAATTTAAGATATATGACTTTGACATACATTTGGCCAACATATATTTGGGTGACTTACAACATTTGAACGATGATTAATGAATTATAGTAGCTATCATAATGCTATAATCCTAGAATCAGTTGTTTGACAAAGTAAAGAATTTTCAATTTATGGTAAAACGTTTAATTTCCATGTACAACATCAGCACGATCTTGATATGATGAGAAAGGTAATACTCCTTGGATTAGTACTCGATCACTATAACAGACAAACATCCTATGACAAGAATGACAAGAATGACAACAACAACAACAAAAAAATATATAAAATGATATTTAAAAAACAGAAGTTTTTAGTCCAAAAGAAATGTTATAAAAATCTCTACAACTTGGAAAAGTTTAATATATATTTTTCACAAATCAAGTGCGAATATTATACATTCTTCTCTTCCAACCGGCACATATCGCTATGGTTACACAAGCAAGCGGTATCTCATAAAGCAGCCTGAGGAGCAGACTAATTCATCCGGGGCGAGTGGGAAGTGAAGTTAGCATCTATTTCCATTTGACCTCCTTTTTCCTCCAAAAAATACCATCAAATCCTCTTACTTCTTCTTGAAGCTAACGAGGTGTTGTGTACAGGATTACTACCCGTAATGTGTCATCAATGAGGATCGGGAGGAACCGCTCTTTAAGAGAATACTAAGCCGGGTGATAATCGCAATCTGTGTCTCGTGTTTACAGACGAGGGGTTGATGGCTAAATAATGCTTCCACGTTTCAAGAGTATTTCATTAAACCTGTTGGTGTTATGTTGAATTTGCAAAGTGGAGATTTTTAACTAAGAAGTAGTATGAACTGCTTGTAAGCATATTTGAACAATTATTTCTAAAGGCATAACAATAAATTGACATTATGATTCTAGCTCATTTGGTTCAATCATTGTTGGAAAGGAGGCTTTCGTATTTTGTAATTTATCGTTACCGCCATCTTTTCACATCATTCACATTCATTTCCATTTCAATCTCTGAAATCAGAAATTAAAATGTTAATGTTGAAGGCAAAGTGTCTAAATAATGAGACCCTAGGCATTATGCAAACCTTACTCGCTTGTTTTAATAATTTTAAAGTGAATCTTGTCTAAACGCATCCCCTTATTTCACCTAGATGCATGTATCCTGTATTCCAAGGTTGAGCATTTAATTACAAGCAATTAATAACGGCAATTCACTCGCAATGATGATGAAAGTGGTTGAAAATATATTTTCTCATTTTGTGACATTCCAAGGGAGGGGGGGGGGGGGACCCCTGAAAATTTTGTTTAAAAATACCTGCAATACTTACAATCCCAGAAATTGAATATTGAAAAATAAGCAAATCTAAAAGATAATTTTGTAATGGGTAAAACAGATTGTTTTTGCTGGCTAGACACTGTCAATCAACGTTGTCCTGATAAAGACTGCAAAGGAAAGGAAATTGAAGAAAACCAAATGATCAATGTGTACATTTTGGTAAGAGCAACTATATAAGCACCAAGAAAAACACATAATCCATGAGCTCAACCACTGATATGTGCTACTTTTCAAATCTAAACTTACAAAATAAACACACATTTTGATGAAGAAGCATGTCACCAGTGATAAAACGGCGTCTCGTAATTCTTTCTTGGTTCAAGAATTGAGCTCCTCTCATCAGACAGAATTCCATAAAAATGACAATATACACTCAACACAGTCTCTTCACTGTCTGACAATGAACCAGATTCCACACGTTCTGATCTCCACTGAGAATACAGACAGAGTCCAGCCTCCTAATCATCTGGAAACAACATCTCATGTTTAATTCATCGCGGCGAGGGATAAGATAGCGATTAAGAGGACTGAACTTCCGTAAGCCATTAATAGATCATCTTCTTATTGACCTTAGCAATGGCGAGTTGGCGGTGATGAACTCACGCCTTTCTCATCAATCATGCAACGACTTCAAGCTATAGCATCCTGCCAAGCGATTGTTTTACGACTCTATCCTGAAAATGGAAGATTTTCTGCGTGATGTCAATTTAATGAAGCGTTATGAATCACTGAAATAGGTTGTTAAGCAAAAGGCTTATATGAAATCCATGCATTCTATTGCCACTCCTCCTCCTTCAATTATTAGAATAAAATTGAAAGCTCGTTATAAGATTCATTTTCATTCATTCATTCAGTCAATCATTCACTTTTGGTTCTCAAAATAACCATTCAATGTTTACAAACTAAAAATTCTAAAAGTTTGAGTAGATTTTTTTTGTAATTTAACTTTATATTTTCCAACAGTTTCATAATTATTTTTGCCTTGCAGTTGTCATTACATAGTTCTTGTCTTCATTGAAATGATAGTTCATTTATTTGTACATATTTTCCAAATGACTGTAGCGAAAAATATATATAAACTTCCGTTTAAATATTTAGCAGAAAAGATCATACATACAACGGATGCTATTATTAATTTATAAATACATCTACTGAAAACCTGATTTACAATTTTATCATTTCACACCACATAAAACTGCATTATATTTAAAATTCATTGATGTTTAATTGTTCGAATTACATCCATGACAATGAAATCATGGTATCCTGAAAACATGAGATCATGAATATCACGCAGATTCGGACTGGGGTTAATTCGGTTTATCACCTGTAGATTGAAGTTGACAGCAACTTCACTGACCAACAGACACCAAATTAAAATTAATCTCTTGGATGTAAATTTGACGGTATTTAATACCTCATGTATTCTCTTCAAACCACAGAGGGGTATCAACAAACCTCAATTAATCTAGGTGAGCCACCAAACTATGACAACAAAATCTTCATTTAATTGAAAAATATGAAATAATGAGGGTGGTTACTTAAATTTTATGGGCTGTTAGTTAGTCGAAAGTGATATCCTTGCTGGCAGCTGCACATCTACTAAATTCAACCTGACGGGTTTTCAGACCAGTCAGAATTTAAGATAAATCTTTTAGATTTAAACCTACAGCCTATGATGAAGCTAGCACTGGTCTATTTGTCATGCTCATATTATCAGAGGCATTTACAACCATATATATGTTTGCCATAAATCTAGACGAAATGCTCATAATACAACGGGGCAATCAGTCATTTAGCTCAGACCTGGGAAAAGAAATACATGACGTGAAGAAGAGGAATTCACACTAGTCAGAACTCTCAAACTATTATAAGAAACAGAGATATCAGGGAGGGAGGGGGAGAGAGAGAGAGAGGGGGAAGGAGGGGAGAGAGGAAAGGAGGGGAGTGTGAGAGAGGAGAGAGGAGAGAGGAGAGAGAAAGAGAGAGAGAGAGAGAGAGAGAGAGAGAGAGAGAGAGAGAGAGGGGGAGAGAGAGGGGGGAAGAGAGGGAGATACAGAAAGGCAGAGAGAGAGGTGGGGGGGGGGGCAGGGAACGAGCGAAAGAGAAACGGAGAGAGCTAAGGGGAGACAAAATTGGAGAGAACAAGAGAAACAGAGACAGAGGGACAGAGATAAGAGATAGTCAGAAAGAAAGACAGAAAACAGACAGAGAGACAAACAGAAATAAGAGAGAAATAACTAATTACAGGGATAATCTAAAAGTCATAAAGACATGTTTTATTTTTCCTATAAAAAATGAACAGTATATAGTATTCAGATAATAACGCCAGTCCAGTAACAGAAATGATATAACCTACAAAGAAAACACAAGCAAAGTCGTCATTACAATGCAATAACTTCCAAACAGATTTTCAATTTTGAGAAATAAGGAAAATACAACAAATACACAAAATGTAATATATACTATCATTGTGGGTGTTTGGTTATACTGCACAGTAACTAGATCGATGAGCGTAATACTAATGGGAGATTGATCTTAATTCTCAAATTACATCATCAATCAGACAAATTGGGTCATATTATTTAGAAACACTTGAAATGGAATTTGCCTTTTCATCATACCTAATCACATTCTCTATCTTTTAATCCTACTGAATTGGAGAAGACAAGGTATTGGAATTCGATTGGAAATATTGAATGGGAATAATTGTCTAGTTTTACCATACATTAAAGGGAAAAAAAGAAATCAGCATTGAGACTCCTCACTTATAAACAAAGTGTCTCATATTTGTGATGTGTTTTATCTTTAAAGTAAACTTTTGCACATCAATTTTTTATATAAAAAAAACCAGATTCATAGAGGGCAAACCATTTCTAAAATCATTTTATGAGTAGGTGACAAATTTTGCTGTTGTTGAAAACATAAGTACTTTATTTCATTCCCACATAGAATTATATTTCTCATACAATTATTGTTTCTACATGCAACAGTTGCTTTGATGTGCATTGGACCTTTCAGTCACATTGAAATCTTTTCCACAGGTATACTGCACTATCCGAGAAGTCGAGAACTATCCTAATATCATTGTTAAATGTCGGACAAGCTTTTGAGTAAACCTCTGGTCATTTTTGACACATTCATGACCTGCAATATAACAGCCTCAACACTTATCCTATTCCTGGATGTATAGGTTGCTGTTTGATTTGTTTTTCAAACAAGCCAGATGATTTAAACTATTGATTCATTTGCAGACAAAAGAAAAAACGAGATCACATACTATGTGACATCTAATGAGTGAGTAGAAGTGCATTAGGTTATTTTACTTTCTGCACACTTCGTAGGCAACCATGTGCCTTTCTGCTACTGCCTTGCCGATGTTATGACACGCCAAAAACCTTGTACCTGTTGCCTAGTGTAGCTTCCATGCATGCCTTCAATAAATCCAGCGGCGACGATATTGTATTATTTCAGGTCGGCATGCTTTCTTTCATCTTTAATTGGACTAGAATTGATCTTACTTGGATCAAGCTTAAATGAGCAAGACCTTGATGGTTTCATTAGTTAATCACTTGGTTGGGTGATTGGAAGGCAATTCTTATTCACATATTAAGTTTTTCAAGGTCACCAATTAGTTGCCGCAAGTGTCTGCATCAGCACATCTTAGAAATTGAAATCATGATTTTTGTTATGTTTTGTTGTTATGATAATAGTTTATGACAAATGAAATTATATAAAATATTGTTTCCTGAGTTATAGACATAGGTCTATTTTAATGGGTGGATATTAAAAATATTTTACCATTATGTTTAAAAGAATATATCCTTTCTATCTAGCAATATTGAGAAAATATCATTTTGAGTACCAGTAATTCTTAGTTCAACTATCAAATAACACATAATGACCAAAAGATAAATTGATGGTTTCTGTATAATTTCAAAGG
Source organism: Strongylocentrotus droebachiensis (assembly GCA_035222895.1). NCBI lineage: Eukaryota > Metazoa > Echinodermata > Echinoidea > Camarodonta > Strongylocentrotidae > Strongylocentrotus > Strongylocentrotus droebachiensis. Next base: position 55,532 of record JAVYIG010005203.1, read on the forward strand.
TTTCATATTTTTACTGCTCTTTATCCCATTTAACTATTAAAAAGTTGTAATCATTGTTGCCACTCATATTCCTCCTCAGATCAACTTTTTTAATCCCAAACTAAAGTTCTGTTTCCACATATAAATTAAGATAACACCTTCAGCGGTAATTGATAGTACAGAATAATTATTCTGGGTCAAAAGTTAAAAGCAATCCAAATAACTGCATAAAATTAACGAGCTTATACATTAAGTTTCCTTCGCAACCTGCTGCCTTTAACCTATAAAGCACTAGGTATTTTGCAGAGTCATTTGCTCACAAGACAAATTACATAATGACCTAATGGGCGAAGGTAAACAACATGATCCCCAGAGAGAGATAGGAAACAGAATTGGCCCGGAAAAAAAAGATACCTCAAAAGAAGAAGACATCCCAGACCTCCAATTATTCCTTCTTCTAAAAAAAGCTCCCAATTATTGGACTGAGACTTCTTTGGCTTATTAAGGTACAGTGCTATCTTGAGAGATAAACTTGATTTATTCCTATCTTGACCAAAGCAGTCAGAATGTTTCTGTTTGGGAACTAATGAATTAAAGTAGAAATATCAGGAGATTTCTACTCCAGCAGCTTAATTCACTGGGCCTTCAAAACTCAGTGACGATGTTAAAATACTCTATTCTTCTGTGTATGTTTTCTTAGCTAAAAGAAATCCATAATATTTGAGGTATTAAAGCAAATTAGATGTATCACAAGACTTTATAAACATGGTAAAAGCAAATTGTTTGATTTTTTCCCCTCCATTTTGGGGTGCCAGCCAGGCAACATTGACAACTGATTGGTTTGTCTAAAAATAAACTTTAGAAGTCATTTACATTAGATCATACAAAATTCACACCAAAGAATATTTAATACATGAAAGTACTTAAAGACATTTATAGTTGCTACCCAGGTCACAAAAAGGTACGACTCTGAAGTGAAGTTCCCTGATGAAATGTTAGGTAATATGGCAAACAAAACTATTGGTTAGTTCAAGTTCTAGCTGTGATTCATGTATGTATATATCTGTTCCTTCGTTCAGTTTCAGGGCTCAAATCACCCAGAGGCAACTGTGATGCTCTACTAATTCAGTTCACTGCCATTCCATGAAATATTTACAAGCAAGCGATGTGCTATATACAGACCTAGATTGTGATGCATTCATTTGCAAATGCAACGAGTGTAACAGGAGAGTGCTGTGTCTACTGTATACCATGAATAGAAAAATGGCACAGACTTCCATGTAATCAACTTAAGAACAGTTTGAAAACCCTATTGTTTTGCCTATAGAAATAATGCCTGGATTATGTAACACATCCGCACTTTCTAAAAGGTGAAACACAACGCTACTGGAATTGTCTAAGGTTGATTTTTTTTTGTCTTTGTGACCTTTGAAGGAGGTATTTCATTCAACCATCAATGACTACAATGTTATGATTTCTGAATCAATACCCTACCTAAAACACTCACCCTAGCTATCCATTTGCAACACCAACAGTTTGCAAACAAGTGAGATTCAGTTACAAAACGCAAAACTTACCACCAATTAGAGGTGGGGTGAGAAAAAAAACATCCATTATAAAAGTTTTTAAACTTGCACTCTAAGAGGAGGTCATTCATACAGACCGCAGAGGAATGGCAGAGGGAGAAGAGAAAAGTATGAAAAAAGAGAGGAGGAAAATAAAATTGAAAGTGACCTAGAAAGTCAACTGACACCACCCAAGGAGAAAGAGCATTTTAATGGGGGCTTTCACACTTCCTTTAAACTTCACACTTAAATGCTGCAGTCACACTTTCATGAAAAGCTTAGCCGTTAGCAATAAATGTAAGACAATTTTGTGATAAGGAATGGGGCATCTAGGCGGAAGCTATGGGGTCTATACGTAGCGTTTCATAGTACAGCAGCAATTTCCAAATATTCAAACTTTTACTTTTCCTCTGTCATTGGGGCCCTTGTCATCAGAGGAAAATGAGACAGTCATTAGTCATTAGGGGACCCTAATAATTACAAGCTCTGCTTTTACCAGGGTCTCCTCATCTTTCTTTTAGTTAACTTTGTTTTTATCATTGCCATAATTTGTTATTTTGCATCGTAAATGTGTAATGATCCAATGTTATGCTCTATATGTCATTTGAAAGAAAGACGAATAAATATCTTATCTTATCTTATCTTATCAAACGGATCCCAAATCAGTTCGATCAAGCTCAATCATGATGGTGATCGACTGCAAGAATCATTTCCAATTCCAATGTTAACAGATTTCCAAGTTTTGAAAATGTGAAACATCAATTTCATCTATAATTAATCAGACGACCCATATTATCAGTCTCTCTCCCTGTTGCTTACTTTGGTTCTTCGTCCCACCCACTGCTATCAGAGGCAATTGGGAGAAAGGTATGAATAAAGCAATGTTTTTTAAATCAATGAGGCACACAAATTGTCATTACAAATTCTTAACTGATGAATTAGATGACAAGTATAGCTCTTACATTACTTAGAAATTCATTATGGATATAATTTGGCCTACTTTTTGAAAAGTCAGTGGTTTTATATGATTTTATATTTTGTTTTGCATCCTACGTTGAAGGCAATGCATATCAAGTAATGACAATTTTCAACAACAATCAAGGCTCCCCTCTTGTCCCCAAATCTGCAAAAAACATTGTTTTCTTTTGAAAATTGAAAAGGACAAGATTAAACATATACCAATGAATAATGCGTGTATATTTGGAAATCAATTTCCATTGTCTACTAGGCACGAAGCAATCTTTGTTTGGGGATCATGATAGAATGTGGTATAAACCTTTTTTGTGACAATGACATATACCACCAAAATAAAAACGGTTTATAAGGCATCATATGAGGCTTTGAGGAGGAAAGTAAATGTTTGAATTTTTGAGCTGGTGTGAATAAACCTCATGGGTCAGGCGGGTTTTCCAGTGCAGCGTCCAAATTACTGTGTCACATGTTGTGATAATGACACGCATGAACACGCTGCTAACCCACCAACCGAACGACGAACGAAGGAACGTACCAACCAAGGAACAAGGAAGGAGCCACGCTTAATCTAGTGTGTGTGCACAAAGGCACGTTAGAAATGAGATTTAACGGGAGAGGCAGAGAGAAAATAAGATGGGAGAAAGGTGATGCTCTACTATGCATACATGTCCGCATCATCATCCAGCAGCAAACGAACAGCGATGGAACGGAACGCTCATGAAGGAGCAGGCTACATCCTCTGCGACAACGCGCACATCAATTTCATGCATAATTGATGCGAAAACTGGGGTAGGAATAATGCCTACTGATCCATTGAAAGCGGTTGACGTATGCATCATAATTATATATTCATGGCCAAGAAATTCATGTTTATCCCCCTAAAAATTCAGTCATCATTTTTTGTTTCATTCATAAGAAACATTCTCCACTACAGGAAGCCTAACAGGTAGAATGATGTATACCTGAGGATTTAGCCAAAACCAAAGTAAATAGGGGAAAAAACAGCTAGGTATCGTCATTAAAAATTCATATGAAAATATCTTGTATGATTATTAATTCAACGCGATACATCATTCGCTAGAAGGGAGACAAACACATCACACATAGAAATTGTATGAGCACGCTGGCACAATGTTTATCATCTGAATAAATGAGGCAATGACATGGAAAATTATTTTTTCGTTTGCCAGGCTTGCCAACCTTTTCTTCTTGATCAGCGAGTGTGAAATTTCTTTTTGTACCAAAACATCAAGAAGACAAACAATTTCCAATAATGCATTTGACATAGTGTATACAATTGTGTTTGGCGAGTTTCATACTCCATTAGCATTTTGGGTCATTTATTTTCTTCACCCCGAGTCCTGCCCAGTTTTCCACCAGGTTGAATGGAATTTCATAAATTTTCTAAAAGTACATTATCTCTCTTTCTTTGGTCTTTACTGTTGCGCATTCTCTCTTCCACTGTCATGAAGAATTCCGTCACGTTATTTGATTCACCTGCATCTCTCCACATTTCATTAATATTTATGTTTTTGTTCGTTTTATCTTCTATCACATTTTGTTTGCTCCCCCACCTCTCTCTTTATCTCTCTCTCTAGCTCCAGAAGTTTCTTACCGACTCTCTTTATCATGTTTTTCTTCTCCCCCACCTCTCTCTTTCTATCTCTCACACACTCTCTCTCTCTTCTTTCTCTCTCTCCCTGTTTGTCTCCCTCCCTCTCTTTCTCTCTTTCTATATAGCTTTCCTTCTCTCTCTCTCTCTCTCCCTCCCCCTCTCTCTCCACCATCTACATGTCTTCCCATTCCTACCTTCTTTTCTATTAATTTCTCACTCTGGTTATCAAATCCTTGACACTTCCTTCTCTTATTATCACTTGCTCAACAACACCAGTAATTTCCATCCACCGTTTGAGCTGCATTAGCAATAGGTAATAACAAATACTGGGTAATATCCTCGTCCCAAGTTTAAAAAAGAAGTAAATGGAATTTTAGTGCTTAAAAACATTTCACATTAAGTCAAATTACAGCCACAAATGGGAGTTCAAATATAAATTCATACATCGGTTTGTCTGCTGAAAGCGCAAGCCCGAAGGGTTATCAACTAAACCATTTGCCAACTTTAACACCTCTCTGCCTTCATAAAAAAATGCTATAACCAGAACAAAGTTTGACAAAAGGGAATTATATCGCTTGTTGTGTGTCCACACAACAGAAAAGAAAACGTCAAGCCTCCATCACATTTCTTTGCAATTCCTAAAGCCTCAATTTCTTCCCCTTTATGCCCTTTTCATGCTTTGATCATCCATGTCGTAGCTATGTTACAAGCTTGATGCACTTTGACGACACAAAACATTTATAAAGTTCACCTAAATAAAACAAGACCCTTTCTATGATCCATTTCCTCTCATGATCTGTGTCTCTACATGTCTCTCCAGGCACGTCTTTCCCTCTATACATCCATACACATTTATCCATTTTACCTCTCTCCATCTCCCCTGCCCCCCCCCCCCCCTCTCTCTCTCTCTCTCTCTCTCTCTCTCTCTCTCTCTCTCTCCTTCTCTATCTCTTTCCATCTCTCTGCTGCAAGAATCTCTATTCTCATCATTTCCTCTGAAGGAGATTCTAGGTAAGACAGTAGACTAAACTAACCACAAATAACTTTCATTCTTATGGGTTTGCTTCCAATCATATTCAATACTTGCTTGGGATATACAATATATGCCTACAAAGTATAATACATTTTTAAAGTACTCACTATGATCTTGTATCACATTGCATGCACAAAGGATTTACATAGAGTTTTACTGAATAGACACAAAAAAGGACTGCTCTTTACTCAATAAGAAATACATGTAGCTGCCAAAACTTCATCTTCTCCTCATTGTATTTCATCTTATTCAATCTACATCTTCCTGCTAACTTCCTTTCATCTTTCCTTCACCCCCCCCCCCCCCTCCTTAATTCTCTCTCTCGGTCTCTCTCGCTATCTATCTTTCTATATCTCTCTCTCCCTCTTTTTGTGTCTTCTATCTCCCCCCCCCCCCCCATAAATATTTCTCTCTCTCGAGTGCAAGGCATGTCTCCATACACATGTCACTCTCTATATGAGAAATAAATACACATACCATCAATCATGCTTTCTCTAAATGCAAACAGCAAACGCAATAATCATCATCAAACCAGCATGACAAAAGAGACATACAATGAAACCAATAAAGACATAATACCGACATACATTACACACATTACTCAGGTACCATACACAAACTAACAATCCACGAAACCCGTTCTATCCTCATGTCATTCACATGAAAACTTAAGATCCCCGGTATGCGCCACAACCTCAGGTTGACAAAGCATGCATGTTGCATGCTGGCGAAGCAAAAAATAGTGGCCTGGAGGGGAACTGCATAAAAACCACATTAAACACACACTGAAAAATAGAGAAAGAGGTGAAATAGCCTCGGGGCTACAAAATCATGTTTTGCTGTTTCATCTTTCATCCAAAGGGAAATATGAAAACAGAAAGGAAAGGCCCTCGCCCTTGCCAATCGAGGCATGCACGCATATAGACCTCCCTAAGAACCCAAAGTTTACCTACATGCGGTTTTGTCATCAATGCTAAATTAGAACGATTAACCTCGGTGATCCTTACGCACCTCCTTCAGAAAAACATTCTACCGTTCTGCAATCACGCAGCTGCGTATGTATGTATGCTCCTTTGCATCGGCGTGGATAATTAGATGTTTGGATATACTTTGCATATTACATTCCAGAAAATAATTTGTAAGAAAATACTTATCATAAGATCGCTTATAGATACAACCAACTAAACAAAATTGTATCTGTCCAACTTAAGTAATCTTAAACAAAAAAATGAGCAATCTTAATCAGGTTCATTGCCCATAACTTTGTCCAAAATATATTTACCTTCTAACATGGTCGTTAATTGTTTACTGTATATTGTTTTTACACAGTATCTATATTTTCAGTAGCATAAAATTGTATATTTTGGTGTACAGAGTGCTGCATCAACTTTTTTTCTTTTCTCAATCAAAGATCTGCTTTAATTTAGAACCTCAACCTGTGCAAGAGATGAACTATAATAGACATGAGTACATAAAACACCTCATTTTGATGTTCTTACGGACACAAGGCGATCAAAATATCTATAATACCTGTATATGGTAGAGTATATTTTGCCTAAAGTTATCCATCACACAGTAAGGTCCTGCATTACTTTTAATTATTATCATCCATTTTTAAATATAATGTGAATGACTCGAGGAGGTTTCAATTTACCTGCTCGATTGCACATACCACTCTTCTGGGGCCCCATTCCCACTGAAAACGGAAATACAAGTGACAGGATAAATTCACAGTCACAATATGCACATACTAACAACAAGTGACACACCAAGTACCTTTCTAATACAGTGTGCTCTCATAATCTCTAACAAGTAACATACAACAAGCACGTTGGTAACAGATGAAACAATCTAATAAGGAAGGACGCTATCGGCGAGGGTACGAAGGGTGGGACAATTTGAGTTTTGGATATGAATACAAACCCATGCTCTCTACAAAGCCGATAAAAAAAAAAAATTATCCTTGCATGAACAACCTCCTAAAACCATTTTGCGGCACACTTTGAAGAATGGTTCAAACCTATTCATTCATAGAGTGCCGGCCTTTATAGATATTTGCGCAAGGGGCTATATTCATAGCCGGCTTCGCATCTGCTGGGGTGACTAGACTACTGGAACAAATGTGACATTGACATCATTTCTCCTGACCTTGATTTGGTGAGAGGTGGGGAGTGGGGTGGGGAGTGGGGCGGGAAGAGACCATGGGGTACCTAAGCATGAAGAATGGGGATCTATTTATCGGATCTGAATAACTGGACTGGTTTTTAGCCGCTTGATTAACCCCTGACACCTTTAGCGCCTGCGCCTCGCACGTAAAGGTCACATGAGCATGTGACAGGGGTCTTGAATGATGCTCTTAAAGGGAGTGCACACCATGATGCCTTCTAGCTAGGTGATATCCTCGTCACATCGGCTTGATCCATGCCACTCTCTTCATGCCCTCATCTCTTTATCAAACGTTCCATCGAATATCAGACGTATTGTTTGGTTATTCCAAGTCTATTCAGCATATCGGTTACTTCCCGTTTTTTTCAAAAGAGATTTCAAAAGAGAAAATAACAAGTGGCAATGAAAATGTTGAAAAGCAAAGAAGCAAAGAACCAAAGAACTAAAGCACCATTTATTGTCTTGATGCCTGCTGTGTACGCACTCTCTCTAAAAAACCATGTCAACTCTCACTAGGTGAAACCACATATTGTTCACAATTACTGCTTATATTTATTTTCCTGGTAGCAATATCGTTTTGAAATAGCAATTACAAATGTTTCAAGGATTTATCAATTCATGAATATTTATCAGGTTTAGCCACCGTATTCTCTGCATTAAATGTAATTGTTTGGTGGAACCACTGCCATAAAAATTCTTGTTTAAATGCAGACAAGTTCTTGATTTGTATTTTGAAATGACAAAACGACAACAACATATTCTTTGAAGTCTTAGAAAACTACTACAAATAAGACTATTTCAGAATGATTCCCTTTACCACTCTGGTTCACTGCAGCACAATTGCCCAAACCTGCTGGAGAAAAAAATGCCACCAATTTGTCTCGCCACTTGACCTACAGAACCAGAATTGGTTGCATGCTCATTTCAATGCTTGCTTGCATAAATTGCATATGGATGTCATTGTGGTAAAGACTTTCAAATTGTACAACTTAACGGCAGGAAGGTAAGTTGTACAATCGATTCACAAGACACAGTGCATGCAGTCAAGATCGTCTTTCCACTTCACGGCCAGAAGCCGTGACCAACTTCAGGACAGCCTCCCCCATCCCTCTTGCGCACAGACAGCTCCCCGACTCTCACCCTCTCCGCGATTCCTCCGTGAGTGAAGAGCATGTTATCTATGCTGATGTATTAGGCACAAGGTATTTGAAGACGTTCAGAGACACTTTTTAAGATAAGACACTGACCTATATAACTAATATTGCTCCAGTCATTGAGGGGATTGGGATAGGAATGCATTTACATACGATTACGACACTTGCGGTGAAGACCTTTCCATCAAGTACAGGAAAGGTCTTAAGTGTTGTACAGCCCTGACAGTGGACCTACCCACACGTTTCTCCTCTTTCTGGCAATATAATGTGATCATGACTTTCATGTAATGATGTAGTACATTTGAGAAGCATCCTACCTCCCTCCATCCCTCTTGTTTCCTCCCATCTCATCTCCATTTTTCTCCTTTTCTTCTTGATCTCTATCCGTCTCTACCTATATATATCTCTTTCTCTTATCTGAATTTCTCATTTTTTCTCGCTCTATGGTGTGTGTGTGTGTGTGTGTGTGTGTCTTTCTCTATATCACTGTCTCTCTCTCTTCTCTGCTATCACTCATTCCCTCCTCTATCTTGCTCTTTATCCAACTTCATTTCCCTCCTTCCCTCCTTCCCTCCCTCCCTCCCACCCACCCTCCCTCCCTCCATCCCTCCCTCCCAACCACCCACTCACCCACCCATCCACCCTCCCTCCCTCCCTCCTTCCCTCCCTCCCACCCACCCTCCCTCCCTCCCACCACCCTCCCTCCCTCCATTCCTCCCTCCCAACCACCCACTCACACCATCCACCCTCCCTCCCAACCACTCACCCTCCCTCCCACCCACCCACCCACCCACCCTCCCTCCATCCCTCCCTCCCAACCACCCACTCACCCACCCATCCACCCTCCCTCCCTCCCTCACACCCACCCACCCACCCTCCCACCCTCCCTCCCTCCCTCCCAACTAGCCACTCACCCACCCATCCACCCTCCCTCCCTCCCACCCACCCACCCATCCCCCCTCCTTCCCTCCTCTCTCCTCTACCTTCCCTTCCTACCTCTCAACCACCCACCCACCCACCCATCCACCTATCCACCCTTTCTCCCTCCCTCCCTCCCTTTTTCTTAATCCCTTTCTCATATGATCAATGACTCACCTGTTAGCCAGAGGTAAGGAAAGCAACATCGTGTTGAAGGCAGTCATGGAGGAAGACGGAAGAAAAGAAAAGGAGAGAAAAGCGAGAAACATTTCATTAATAATTTGCACATTACTACGTTTCTGTCATGAATTACTAATGCAAATAAGAGCGATTGTGGCATCAAATCTGCAACAGTTAAATCTGAAAAAAGGCACTCAATATGAAGAGGTGTAGAAATGTTACTACAAAACTAACATCATGGCGACACAAACTACTAGGGCTTTATATATCTTTCAATAAATTTTGTTTAGAAAATCAAGTATCAAATACTATAATCCATATGAACATTGAAATAATTATTGTTAAGCTATTGAGGTTATGTACAAGGATGAAACACACTATAAAACACTAAATCAAAATTATTATGAAGTTGAGTATTAATTATTATTTCATTTTTTGTTGGCATCACCTCTTTTTAACAAGTTTGGGAGTGGGTAAGCAGGGATTCATTGAGAAGGGTATCATAAATAAGCAATAATAAGCAAAAGAAGGAAACCAGTTATATAAATATTAATCAATAGACAAAAGTAGCTTGCAATTCTTTTTGCACCATTACTATAGAAATCCTCCTTTTCTTGGAGACAAAAATTAGTATATATAAGCATCTTTTCTTGGAAATACCTGAGACTATTTGATTTTGGAAGAAGAAAGTTCTTACTGGTTGAACACCAAGTGTATGACTTGGACATGCAAGCTTTTCTAACAACTTGAGTACAACAATTTCAACAAGAAACAACATCTAAGAAAAGAAGTCTCTCAGCCAGTCCGCTAATTTGTCAAGTTCAACAGAGTAACTTAATCCTAAGAGTATACTTCATTGTCTAGGTTATAAGATTACAACATCTCATTGACAGAGCTTTTTCTCGCCCGGCAGTGGCCGGCCAACCAGCCAAATGCAATTTCAAGAATCCAAGATGACGGGCGGGCGGTAGAAAAGTAAACTGAAAGAGTAGCCGGGACCACAAACTGACACTATTCACTCACATTGATTGATTGGCAGGGGCCTTGATTAAACGGTCAATATTGGATAACACAACATCATCGGATATTAACTTCCACTTCTTTTATTTCATTCGGGAGTTTGCATGGGACCGCTGCTGCGAAGACACCGCATTCGCCTTCCGTCCGTTCAACGTGATCAGCACGTTCTCGGATCAGGTAAAACAAAAGTTCTCCTGCAGTGCATTGTGGTAGTGTATACTGCACAAACTCACAAATCGATAGTCTGTGAAAAATAACTTCCTGAAGCAAATTCTTACAACTTCTCTTCTTCGGACATTGGTTACAGGATGAAAAGCCGGACACTAAGGAAAATAAATGACTATTTTATAGACATCTTCAAGGATATACAATTATTTTTAGGTATCCAAAGTCTAAAATCTAAAACTAACTTCAAATTAGACCCAAACTACACTCAGACTCCACTCAAACTACTCCAAATAAAGGCATCGGGGTATGTGGCTTGAAAAATGTTCCGGTGCTGAAACGATAGACTAGCTAGCTGAAGCCAGCAGAAAGGATCGTGTGAGAGGCATTTTGGCAGGTGTTGGCTGCGTTCCAACAGACAGACAGACAGGCCAGAACGAGCGCCACGCTAACCCAAACAGTTTCCCCTCGCTGACATGCTGTACAATCCTCCTAGTCTGCTCCTCGGACGGTCTCCTGATTGAAACCCAGCGAGGGCTCCCTTTCGACAGAACAGTACACCGACCGACATAGGCACATTCGGCAGTGAGAATGTTAATAGCATCAAAGAATGTTGATAGCATTCGAAACGAGCAAGAGGCCATATTCCCTTTCTCTGTATCATTACGGGAGGGAAGTATCATTGCTCTTACATTAAACAAGGAAATTATTGATGCTCGCTCTTTACTTTAAAATCCATATTGAAAACAATCCTTGCCCTTCAACATATGAAGTACACATCTGAAAAACAATATTTGCTCTCTCCATGCACACCAAACCAACTGAAGCACAATGGATTCTTGCATGTGGATCAATGATCAATTACATATGCGATTGTCTATGATAGAAATATGTGCATTTCCGGTAAGCATGGGTCGATAGAGCTTGGTGTCCATCAAGTGAATACTCCAATTTAATTTAATTTAATAGACTGCGTAGGCCTATATGTCTTTCCCCTAAGGCTTTTGATCATAATATATGTTTTTGAGATTGCCAATTAATGAGTAGTGTTGACTTGAACTGGCCTATATTTGGAAATTCACCAATGACTTTCAAGAACAAATTTTGAGAGTATGTTTGAAGTTAAGATCCAGAAGTATTCTGACCATCTAAACTAAAATAGTATCTTGATTTGATTTAAATAAAAATACCTTTCAATTCATACGACTTTATATTGTTATTTATGTTTATAGTATATTGCGCACTTGTATTCTTTTCATTTAATTTGATCGTACAAAATGCATTAATTTTGATCTTTTGCAACAAATATTCAATAACATAAATCAAAAGGCAATTATGTGTCGATATATAACAGAGAATCTCACATTAATCAATAATGGTATTAAAAGCAAAAGAACATCAAAGAAGTTGGGCTGTATGACAGATATCATTGAAGCATTCTCAATACAATTTCTGAAGCATTAATGTCTCAAAACAAAATGTGGTATGATATGACACAAAATTAGGATGCTATGCAAGATCACATAAAGCCTGAGATTTTTTTTTGAAAATGACAGTAAAAATGAAATGATGTACTCCTATAAGAATATCCTATAAACATAATAATGTACCTTTGCTCTACAAAATTTGGCAAAAGGGCAAGGATTCTCAAGAGTCATAAGGCTCACTCCAGATGTCACTCAATTCTCTAAATTGAAGCCAAATAAATATAACATTTTAGGACACGTATTAACACATCCCTCTTCATCCCTCCCCCTCGATAGAAAAATGTGTGAAAAATATAGCATTTTATTCAATAGGAGCAAAGAATAAACACCGGTTTCTCTATTTGCCTTATATAGCTTGGATAATGCTTCAGCCACGATGAATAGCTGATCGCCAGCCTTCGCGCTTCCTCTGGACACAAAAGAATGGAGGTCTAAGGGGTGAGGGGTCGGTGGTGTGGAGGGCGGTAAAATGGGTCGGTCCAGCAAACAAATCTTTACTTAAACAGCATGAGGTTTTATACTCAAAACAGATTAAGCATGGACAAAACACTCTACCTTCTATTAATGATGTCATAATAGGGGAATGAATTGTATTGATTCAGTTTATGAAACACATGCAGTGATATGTTGATTATTTAATATTTCACAAAGTTTAGTGTTTAGATAGGCTAATTAGGGTGTGAAAGGATGTAACCTTACTTATAAAACACGATCGATTGCAACTACTTTAAAAAAATCAACCCAAGGCCATTTCAATGGCCTTGAACATCACCGTTTGAAACGTGTGAACATTACAATGACGTATTTCCGAATCTGAACAACATTTTTGGGGAACATACAACAGGGTACTGTAAATTGCTTTTGAGCTGATTTTTTTTTAGCTAATCTAGCTAACAAAATGCTTATAACTTGCTTTTTAAGAATTTGAGATAAAAAGTTCATAATTCAGGAGTTTCATTTTCACTTTGGATGTTCAATTCCATCTTTATAACCTACACGTCTATCTTCTTCCTGATATATTCATGAATGCATTCCCTATCCTACTTCACAGGATTACAATATCAAAACAATATCATTATCATGTTGGCTGCTAGAAGCCCTCCTCGGGCAAAAATGATGGAAATAAATGTTTTTGTCTTCTTGAACAAACTTGGTTCACTTTCCAGTATCGCTTTTACATGATTACACGTAAGCTTTTCCTCATCTATATTCATCTCTACAAAAATTCCCCGTTTTACATTTTAAAACCATTTTTTGTTGCCTTCTCATCATTTCCCCAAACCATATCCATCTCATTTACAATACCTCTTTTCTCTATCTATCTCTCTCTCTCTCTCTCTCTCTCTTTTTTTCTTTTTTTCTTTTTTTCTCTTTTTCTCTCTCTCTCTCTCTCTCTCTCTCTCTCCTCTCCTTCTCCTCTTCCTCCTCCCAATCTACATTTATCCTTCTTTTTTCTCCTACAGTGTACTTCATTTCACCTTCTCCTTTCGCTCCTTGCTCTCTCTGTCTCTGCCTCTCTGTCTCTCTCTGTCTCTCTCTCTCTCTATCTTCTCCTTGTCCTGCTCCTTCTCCTCCTCTCCTCCTTTTCTCTCCGCCTACATTTATCCCACATTTATTTTTTTTAAACCTCATTTCACCTTCTCCTTCCTCTCCTTCCTCTCCTTGCTTCTCTCAAACTCTATCTCTCATTCTCGTTGTTCTCTTTGCTTCTCTCAAACTCTATCTCTCATTCTCGTTGTTCTCTTTGCTTCTCTCAAACTCTATCTCTCATTCTCGTTGTTCTCTTTGCTTCTCTCATACTCTATCTCTTATTCTCCAAACCCATCCCAATGCCATTTTCTCTGGTCTAATTTGACAACTGAACTGGGTAGTCTTAATACCAATACATATACATTCTGTTATGATGAGTGATTACAATTCATGAATACAAATGTGTGCCAGGAAATAATTTTTTGAGAAATAATTCCTCTCCATGATGACATAGGATTTAAGGTTATTGGGTTCTTTGCCCATCAGCTGTCGCAGGAATTATGTCTCTTCAGCTAGCAAGTAATCTTTATACCCTTTTCCTTGGCAAAAAAATGTTATTAAGAGAATTATAATGTACAATATATATACAGCAGGTAAATGTTGTATTTTAATGATATATCAAATTCTGATTTTGTTCTATTTCAGTTGGATAGCTAGCCCTTTCATTCATTAATGTCAGGGGGGGGGGGGGGCTCCCAAAATTTAATACCAGTTCAACCATGCAAGGTATTAAGATATTGATAACAAATACATTAAGTTCATCCCATGTTACCATTTGATATTAAAAAATACAGTTTATGTCCCTTTCCCTGGAAAGTGAATAACATACCGGTACTAAAATTGTATAATAGCAAACATATAAACAATAAAATATTTACTTTGTACCGATAACTACACAAAACATTACAGTTAATGACTGAGGGTAAAGCCTAATAAATATAACATTGAATAGGACCAGATTGAGACCAGCAAATCTTCTAAACTAGATATATATACTGCCCAAGTATTCTCTTCTGATTACCATTTCCATACCATTATTAAATGTTCATAGTACTTCTGGAATAACATGAAATGAAATGGAAGGAGAAATGTCTGCAATCTTTTCTATTTTTACATCAATGTGATTTTGGGCATGTCGCCATTGGAACATTTCTGATATGTATGAAAATAATTGGGCGATTTGTTCTGTCAGGAGACAGGAGGGTGTTAACTCTATGGAAAATATATGAGTGAACGCCCTTGTGATTCCACACAGACAATTTCTTGAAAGCATCCTGCAAACAGGACTGGTGCCTGCAAGTCGTTTTTTTTCTTTAACGACAATTCAATTATTTCAAATGTTTGTGTACTGTCTGTTCAGCATTTCCCCCATAGACAAGTAATAAATATAATCAAATGTGATCGAAGAGCAAAACACTCAAACATAAAATACAAATAAATATGTTTGTGAAAAAATAGCTAAATGTAATCCAGTACCTTTCTAACTTTAATCTATTCTATTCTATCAGGCTATAGTTCATCCAGACGTTGGACAAAGCCTTCCTCATAACATTTCTATTCTCTTCTGTCTCTAGCTATCCTAGACAAATTTGCAAGACATTAAATTGATCATTAGTGATAAAACCAATTTCTACATTCCTTATTCCTCACTCTTATGAATAGATATTACAAAGCTTCAAAGTAATACTTAATTTTTAAAAATGCTTTAAGAAACTACATTTGTAAACATTTTATTTGACTGATATAATAGAGAGATGAGCATTTTCAGGAGATATTTTTAATTTGAGCAACCGGTTTAAAAAGAAAGGCTTGCACCAAACTGTCAATGTCACTGCATTCCACTAGCGAGTGAAGGAGCGTGGATGTTGCTGAAGAGAAAACGTGCCTAGCATGAGAAGTATGAATATAACCCCGCACCTCGGGGCAGGTTACGCTATTAATATGGATCTTTCTTCTTATGTTCTAAGAGACAGAGGGATAGCCTCAACAACCACCCCCCTACCCCCCCCCCAGCTCAGCTCCTGAAGATGAGATAGGGTAAAGGAGGTGAGGGGACGGAGAGAGGAAATGAAGGAGGGAACGAGAGAATCGTCGTCGATGGAGCAAGGTTAATGACTGCATCACTTGAGTCAAGAGGGTGCGACCATGGACAGATGACCATGTTCACACTTTCATTGTTTATTGTTATCTATTACTCCTGTGGCAATGAACGAAAAACGTGCAAGCTTGATGTGAGAACTGCATTTACAATATATTGGGCAAAAATATGGACTATGCCAAACCCATCAAAATGCTAGTTGATTATTTGGATCCCTATATGTTATGGCTAAAATGTATCACATTATTAGTCAGTACGTTGAGGTGAATGTAAATGCCACATGTGAAACGATTCTTCTAAATCTGTGCTGGAAGTGTCACGAAAATGCAAGATTCTATTTGCATGTTTTTGTGGCCTGATTATTTTCTCCTGACATCATGGACAATGATATTGTTAATGAGGTAGGACATCTCCCTATTGGGGGAGATGCTTCAAGACTCAGGCCTATCATGCATCAACCTCTTGGATAAAATTAGATTTATACAACAACACACATTCCCCACTGACTGCAGCCCCGGTCATCTCTGGCATAGTATTTAACGGTTTAAAGACGATACCATAAGTAAGGGTGTGAACAGATCATGCAGGAAGAACAAGAGATGATCTTGAACTTCATCAACGATGTAGGTCAGGTAACTCATCTCAAGTCCTTTCCCAGCCAGTCTCTCAAGCCAGTCAGGATGACGACCTTGTCTCGCTGACCATGGGGTGCTGGATGCATGGGATGTACAAAGTGTCTAAGAAAATAATCGGTTCCTTCATCTACACTGGGGGTGGTGGAGGGATGTATAGGGTGTCTAAGAAAATGATGAGCCAGTCTCTCAAGCCAGTCAGGATGACGACCTTGTCTTGCTGACCTTGTCTTGCTGACCATGGGGTGGTGGATGGCATGTACAGGGTGTCTAAGAAAATGATGAGCCAGTCTCGATCTCAAGCCGGTCAGGATGACGACCTTGTCTCGCTAACCATGGGGTGCTGGATGCATGGGATGTATAGGGTGTCTAAGAAGAAGTGATGAGCCAGTCTCTCAAGCCAGTCAGGATGACGACCTGGTCTCGCTGACCATGGGGTGCTGGATGCATGGGATGTATAGGGTGTCTAAGAAAATGATGAGCCAGTCAGGATGATGACCTTGTCTCGCTGACCATGGGGTGGTCGATGGCATGGGATGTACAAGGTGTCTAAGAAAATGATGAGCCAGTCAGGATGATGACCTTGTCTCGCTGACCATGGCGGTGGTGGAATGGATGTATAGGGTGTCTAAGAACATGAAGAGTCTATGTCATTGCGCACATGCCTAATAATCAGCTCCATTAGCATAATGTGGCACAAACTGTTTAACCTCTGTACATGGGGAAATTTAGTGGAGAAATCGGATCTAACCATTTAAATAAAATTATTTATTATCACATTTGAACATCCAGAGACATACAGAAATGTGAAGTGAAGTCAGAAATTATATGTTTAAAAATAAAAAGAAGTATAAACAACAAAGCTTGATCTCACAGAAATAAGACAAAGCTCTATGATAATTCAAGTTTTATGCAAACATCAAGTTTGATGAAAGCATTCATAAGAATTTTACATTAAAAAATGGAAAATGGGCAAACTTCACTCCCTGGAAATCAGGACAAACTTTCTCAAAATATCCTATTTCTTTTATCTGGTCAAAGAATTTTATATGAATAAAGTGAAAAAGGAAAGACAAGAATATTATTTTTGGTATATTTATAGGCATCGATACATCAAAGATCTTAAGGAGAATATGAGCATTTCGCTAGCACATTAATCCTGATACCTTTTCCCCCCCTGGTTTTCTACGATGATGTGAATGGTTACCATGGTAATTTAACCTTTTCCATCCCATTCCTTGAAGATCACCAAATGTTTAAAAAATGTATGAAGATTTCCAGGAGCGGCACCCTGCAGATTTCAAAAGGCGATGAGGGCCATTTGGAATCCTTTCTTCGTCCTCTGGAAAGTCATCTTCATCTCCATAATGAGCACACCTCATGTTCCTGCCGCATCAACAGAACACATACAACGAGGCTCGTTGCTGCGGACATATCTGCATAATTACTGCCGTAACCTAGATAAACTAAGTCCTCACAACGGCACAAGATGAGGAATAAGTCACACCGCAAGAAGCCCCCCACGCCTTAACTCTGCAGATCCAGATATGGTAATCAGACGTGCTATTCGCAGACACAGACTGCATGTCATTAGCGAGTCCTAAACATCAATTTTAAAAAGCGACGCTACATCAACACGGCGAGAGAAATCCGACACCTGCAATGGCAGGATAGAGATGCATCTCCATTTTGTTCCCTCCTTGTATCGGGAGAAAAAGGCTGAATTTACATCTTAAAGGTATTCGGTGACAAATGATCAAATGCAATCATCAGGTTGCCTGGTTGGCACAAAAACTTTCATTTGCCGAAGGGATTAGTTGTTAATGCGCACATCAACCCTGAGAATGCTACCTGAAGCAGTCTCCGACACCCCATCATTCTGACATTGACATTTGTGTTGTTCTTTCAAAGGGATGTTTTCAAATGTTGGTTAGCCACTAGGTACGAGGCATTTTTGCAAGGGGTTAGGGAAGATATGCAGAGCGAGGCAAGGTTGTATAAAATGTATAATTGACTTGCAAGATTACCATTTGATTTGGTTTTCCATCATCCCCCCCCCCCCAGTTTCTTGCATATCTTTTTCTTCTACTACAATCATTTTATTCATGAAGCACCGGATTTTACATCCATGTCAAAGATGAAAGGATGTAAACTCTGACATTTTCAGTTTAATGGTAATCTCAGCAAGATGTGGAACTACCTTGTAATAATCAACAGAGGCCCGTATATTTCTTGCAATATTTTGCATATTGTTTTGCAAGTGAGAAAGAAGTCTAATTTCATCTATGATTGCATGGTGGGTGCAATAGAGAAGTTAGAATAATAAAAACAGCTTCAGCTATGAGTTGTATGTGTGAATAGAACCTGGATTATTCTTACCAACTCAATACAAGATTTTAAGAATGGCCAAAAGAGGAGAGGGGAGAGTATCTGACAGACATATAGGTTCATTCAGCTCTTTCAGAATCATGATTTTTGTCCAACTTGTAATCTCCTCTCCTGCTTTTCAATGAACACTCCCATTCCACGCTAAAACAAATGATTACGATAAGAATCACAAGACATCTCTTCCAGCTGAGTACCAATACACAATCATATTCTCATCCACACTTTAAGGCCAGAATGTTCAAAGAGCACCAGATTAATTGGAATGAAAGACAAAAGTCTATGCCTACTGGTATGTGCAATAGAACACTGATAATTTTTTTACTCGGGGCCATTGAAATTTCCTAAACTAGTTGCCATTGTGTAACTGATACATCAATCTTGTCTTACACCTTTAGAATGCACCAAGACCAACACAACATTAGCTATCACCTTTATTCCTAACACCTTCAGAAAGTGCTAAATGAAGGTTATTTTAGGGTTACATTTTGAAGCATTTTGATGCAGGGTTGCAGGAGGCTCTATATGTTTGTCAACCAAAGTTTTATGACGTAATTTCAAACGCCTCAGTGACTGAATTAACATTGCAAATTCCATCTCTCTCCTACTACGCCATGTGAACATGCCTCCTTGCGTAGTATCCCCCCCCCCCCCCTCTAACTGATTACACATTGGGCATACAAGACTGACAGACAGGTCTCCTTTTAGTCAAGGTGGCAGACAAAGAATCCCTCCATCACTCACTGTCTAACATCGCTCTTGCTCAACACGTCCATCGAGGAGCAACCATTCCAGGAAAGGGCCTGGATGGATCATGCAAACCTAGCGCAGTATTGGATTTGTGCTACCCAGGGTGTCGGTGTCACCAGGGTGTCGGTGCTACCAGGGTGTCGGTGAAGGGCAAGCATGGATGATGGTAGGTCTAAAATAACCTTCATTTAGCACTTTCTGAAGGTGTTAGGAATATAAGTGTAGATAATGTTGGTCAAGGTCACAGATCTGGTGAAAATATTGTTTTCTTAGTGCATTATCAAGGTGTACGACAAGACTGATATATCAGTAACACAATAGCAAGTAGTTTAGGAATTTTCAATGGCCCTATGCGTCCCCTATTGAATTACACGAACACTACAAAGATGTATTACATATCCAAACACGAATTCTATGGGATATATACAATAGGGAAATGAAATTGCCCATGACTTACTTTTTTCATTAGTAGTTCCAATCATGTTCAGTTTTCTTCAATTTACCTTGAAAGCTATAAGGGCAAATATAGTTCAAACTCATATAGTAAGAGAATGTGCATCAAAGTATGTACCAGCATAGCTAGGTTTATGTCATTCAATCATGAAATTTCACAGACAAAGAAATAATAAGTTAAAATTATGATATCGTGTGCGAAAGACCAGCATATTAGCACGTCTATACCAGCAAAAGCAAATAATTGATTCAAATAAATATTGCCTTACTTAAGCAAAATCTTGAAGATCGTCTCTTCTTAAAATGGGCTCTTGCCATTTTGTAGTATGACCTACAGTACTTGTACTAGCAAAATGTGCTAAATGCTGGTTCGTAGCAAGACCACTTCATTCATGCATAAATGGAAACAACTTCAGAATGTCCACTCCCGCAAGTCCACAGGTAACCCCAACTCTAACCCTAACCAAAGGGCCACATTCTGAAGCCCTAATGCTAGTCTTAACCCTAAACAGTAAACAAGCGCACCCTTCTATTGCCCTTCTTGCTAAAAAAATACCCCACTCTTCATAAGGAAAAACAGTGCTAACTTGAAATCATACTGAATCAATCTTGACTAGTTTCATGAAGAGGCATAATTGGAGTGGTTTGGCACCTGAACATTTGCTGACTTACGAAACCCATGCTGAAATATCTGTCCCCCTTCTAATTTATCATTTGTGCTTCAAAATTTGAGCACCACCAAATCTCCAATACAGTGACCTGTACACACGCAACACACGATTTTGTCAAGGTCACTCTATCCTACTTCACAACTGATACACTACATATTGTAGAGGAGGGTTGCGCATGCATGCCAAGGAGTTAAGTCCACCCTAAGGTGAATATGAGGTGCTTAAATAAAAGAGGGGGACAGTGGGACAACCCCTACTTACTTGGCTCCCGGCATTTTGGACCTCTCACACAAGTACCTGGAGAGCACCGGGATAATGTATTGGCCCCTTCACAACAAATTCAGACTCGAGCATTTTACGTCAACACTCCCATTCCGCAGAGCACCCTTTCATTTACATAGGAGTTGCTCAATGGGTCAACGATGGGTGATTCCTTATCCCATTTCCGAAGGCCTCCCAACATTTTTTTCTTCTCCCCTTCATCTTCCTCATGAATACCCCATTCATTACCTCAATTCTATTTAAATATCAGGGGAACATCAGGCCCTTACCCTTGAGTTTTCATCTCGTTCGTCATCTTCACATGTATTTTATTGGACGCCAAACGAGAGGTTACTCACTGAAGTAGCAACTGACTTTAAGTTTGCTTTAATAATGACCTGTTTTCCCCGTGAACCCATTACGTTATATAAATCGTTAACAGTCATTATTCCCATGATAGATCAATGCCACTTATGTATCCATGTGTATTTGTCATTATGTTGGTATGTGTCTCTCCTTCGTCCTTGCGTTACGATCAAAATCTATTTTTATTGATTCGTCTTCTTCTTTCCTAAATGGAAATGATCATCTCAGGTTTTCTACCTCTGTAAACGAACCCTTTCTCTTTCAATGTTTATTTGTCTGTCAATCTCTGACTCTGTTTCTCTCCATATCTCTCTCTTGCTCACTCTCCTTCTATGTCTCTGTCTGTCTCTGTTATTCTCCCCTTCCCTTCCCTTTTTTCTTTCTCCCTTAGTCAACCTCTCTCTATTTGACTACCCCGCCCGATCCCTCTTCTTTCTCGCTCTCTTTCTTTCTCTCTCTCTCTCTCTCTCTCTCTTCCTCCCTCTTTCTTTCTCTCTCCATCACAACGACAACATTACCCCACATCCTTCATGTACCTCAATCCATCTTTCATCGTGTGGGCTTAGAGCCATCATGTAGATATGTTGTGGGATGTTTGCACAACCCTAACACCGTGAGCTGCCAAGCGGGGAAGCGGCCCAAATGCATCGACTCCACGCAGACATACTTTGCATGCCTTTCAAAATATGACATAATACAGGGCTTGAACATCACCCAACAACTGGAGATCTATTCACATGTGGTGATTAATCCACTGATCACTGTGTAAACATTGGCTACAGTATGAACACGACTGTTACACTTTTCAAATAAGACATAATCATCCAGCAACTGCAATCCATTCACATGACTCTTTGCAAATTATTGTGTGAACATTGCTACTACAAAAATGCCTTTCAAAATAATACTTCATAGAGGACTTGATCATTATCCAACAACTGGGGATCTGTTCACATGTGATGATTAATCCACTGATCACTGTGTGAACACTGACCTCACAAAATACATTTCATAATAGACCATGCTAAGATACAGTGCTTGATTATCATGAGACAACTGGAGATGTGTTTACATATTTATGCACCATGTGAACACTTCTATTTCAAAATACCATCCATCTTTAGATGAGAGGATTCCATTATGTGCAAACTTGGAATAATCCAAACACAAAAGGGGTATTAAATCCCCAATCTCAAACCCTCCAGTTGGTACCAGTATATCCCTTGATCCATCATCAGTATACCTAGGACCAGGTTGGTAGTGGTATCAGCCACCCTTGGACGTTTCCACGGACCCATTGTTCCCTTACTGCTTTTTAACGCCATTTGTCCTTGATTTGTAAAGCCTTCATTCAAAAGATAAATTGCAGGAAAGCTCTTATCAATCCAAATGTTATCAATCAAACGTCATTCTAACCATCTGCATCCCGTTCGCAAGGCAACAGCCATCGAGGTTTCCCCCGACTGAAGAAAAAAAATGATTGGCTTTCTGTCTTGCATAAAAGGGAGATTATATGCATAATCCATTATTCATTCCTCCATACGTTCATGGTCAATGAGACATTGCATTACATGCATCTCCTTGTTTCCGGAGCCACAAAGGCATCAACTCCATGTTTAAAAATATATGAGTCGACACTCTTCATGGCTACACACATGCGATATATACATGCATCGTATCATGTGTGGGAGTCAGAAAGGCATTAACTCATATTAAGGATATATTGACTGCTTTGAGAGGCATGGTGGTTTCTATAGGGTCAAGGGAAACTCACAACCTGCTATGACCCCAAGGCGCTTGCGCCGCGGGGTCATAGCAGGTTGTGAGTTTCCCGAGACCCTATAGAAACGACTATGCCTCGAATATTAAAAGCAGTCAATATATATTTTATATACCGAAAAAAAGAAAAATTGGAAACAAAAAACCCCAGTATTTTGCGATCGAGACTAGTACACAAAATGGCGATCGGTCGTCTGCGCTGCGTGGATTGGTAGATTCGTCGCCTGAATGCAGCGACCAAAATCGAATTGCACTCAAACACCGTTAACGGTATTGCGCATTGGTCATCGCACAAAAGAAACTTATACGGTAACACGTAAACCAAAATGGGGATCGCAGCAAAATGACGTCACGTTTCACAGCCATGGAAAAAGTGCTATGAAAAATGGATATAAACCGGTAGAGCCGGGAAAAATGACTATGAATTTCAATTAGCGGGCATGGTTAAGAACATGACTGCATTTTCAACCAATCAGAAGACAGGATTAGTAAAGAATCTTAAAATGAGGTATATAACATTTAATACAGAATTAATGCCCTTCTGGCTCTCAACAGATGATGTTAATGTCTGCAGAGGGTTAAAAGGGCATAAGTCAATGTCAAAGGTTATGGTTACCACCTTTCCTTACAGCTCTCTGCAGATGTAATATGTCAGGTGAACACACACACCTTTGTGTGATCTGACATTTACTCCTGCATCATCGGCTCCAGATATAGGGATCTTGTTAGAGCTACGACTCGGTTTAGGGTTAGGGTTAAGGTTAGAATTGGAGTTAGGATTGGTATGTGCTTGGTCCAGGGTTAAGGTTAGGGTTCAGGTTAGAGTTCAGGTTGGGGTTAAAGTTAGAGTTTGGGTTTGAGTTGGTATATGCTTGGTCAAGGGTTATATTAATTTACAGTAACCTGCCATGAACATGTTTTTCATCATCTCAAATGCATTTTAGCTGCTGAGAGCCAGAAGGGTGTTAATTCATATACTTTTACAACACACTTTCCAATGTTACCATTTTTGTATTCAAAGAGTTAATTACTTAAAACATGTTCATATCTTATGCAGATAGCTGGGCACAAAAGCTCACTATTTTTTAGTTGATCATTAACCCGTTAACTACTAGGCCTGAAAAAACTCATATGGCATCAATTGAATAAGCATGCTGTACCAAAATTAAATTTGATCAAATGGGTTAAAACTCAGAATCATAATTCCCAGGGGTATCATGATAATCTTCCATAATTATGAAGGACATGCTATGCTTACTAACCTATTTTAGCATTAAACGTTATACACACACGTCTTATTTACTAACACCTAATGTGATGTACAGAGAAAATGGAAGGGGACCTCGCAAGATATGTCACAGTTAGAGTTGCAAATTTGTGTTTGATTGATCACGATGTCACATATTCATAACTTTCTTATTTTGTAATTCAGAATTTGCTCAAACTTTCACTGACCTGTTCCCCTCACTTTTCTGCTTCTATTCAAGTTAACTTAACATCAGGATGGACTTCCTCTTTAAATATTGATCATATTTATCTGTGTGGATTCTTTGGGAATTATATGTCATAACAAAATCAAATAGTATCCAAAGATTTGTCCATGACATTATCCATTAGTTTAACTGCATAGGATACTAGGTTTGGTCTTGCAATTCAAATTATTTATGGTCAGCTATTTATTTCTTTATTATTCATTTTTCTTTTTTTTTACATCGTTGAAGTGCTCTAAAAAGTAAAACCTGAAAACAAAACCGCAGCCTTATTCTAATATTCCATGAACCCTCTCAAAATCATGTTGCGAGCTAAAGACAGGAAGTAAACTATCCCATGACCTACAAATTATTGAAGACAGGATAGGACAGGAAGGAGAGTCTGGACAACTGAAACATCCTATTCATTTCCATCGCGATATCTTTTCCCAGTAAATGCCTCCCAACCCATCAGGAAAGAATACATCGCCTGCCGACGACCAAAAGGGCGTTAATTCATGCTCTATCATGCGGTTAACATCCTTCTGGCTCCGAGCAAGTCAGCATTCTCTTTGCAGTGTTATGTGGACACCTACTACATCCCAACCTCACTAATGCATAAGGCATTGTTTGGAGAGAGGCAAAAAGGGGTCTCTCGGGTACCTTCTTGCAAACCGCTTCAATTTGAAGGACAACTTCATGTTTTTCCTCCGGTTTAAAAACCTTTTTTCTCCTATTTATGTCCAACCGGCTGGCGGATAAAGCATCCCACACTTCCCGTTTGCAAATTTGTCTCTGCCTAAACATCACTTTTCCCCACTTTGCTTATTTTCTCCCTAGCAATAACCTTCTAAAAATGCATATACATTTCCAAGAATAGTTTGGACCTCAGGAGAAGGGGGTCCAACTTTACCACAAACCGAACAGTGACCAATAATCATACATTCTATTTTACATTTGGTGATGCTCAAAAGAGACTACCAGTAAAGTGTAACAAAAATAGGCACATAATCTATTTCTTCTTCCCTCAAATTTAGAGAGCGGTAATGGCTCGTATTGTGGTTTTTAATAGGTTTCCAAGTACCGTAGTTGTGCATCAAGACTGAATATAAATATTTAATAGTTATTGAATCATTTAGGGGTTTAAAATGTCTTGAGAGTTGAAACAATTTTTTGTTTGTTTACAACTTTCTGTTCCAAATGGCCTCAAAACAACAATGATTAGGAATGTTTTTGCCAGGTTTTTGATAAACCCCATTCTAAAATTCTCTTCTTTGCATATAATCCCTCATTCCTTCATGCATAATTTCTACAGATATTTACAACTGAAGAAAAGAAAACTCTCTAGATTTTAGAGGCATTCCTTATCCCCTTTGGAATATGATACATTGATAAAAGAAATTTTCATGACTTATTGTGTTACATATATCATTCTAAGATTAGCAAATTCCAAGTCAGTGATTTTCTCTTTCATAGTCCCATGTGAGCACTGTAACAAGGGCTTTAATGGCTCTCCTATTTGACTAGAAAAACAACATTAGTCATTCTATAAAGACGTTGAGACGTTAGTATCATTCATAGTTCTGTATTTGCCCATTCATCATGGAGAGTCCATCTGGAAGAGTTCAACCAGGTTTGGAATCCCAAGATTTACTTGGGAGGAAAGCAACATGTACATTCAATTCAAAATCAAATGAATCTTTCTTGGTGTTACAAGATACCATGAATATACATTCATCAATAGTTATGATCTTAATTGTAATTAGTGAAATTATGGAACTCAATACACAGTCTCCAACAACTCTTAGTGATGTATCAACCCCCAAAAGATGAGTTTTAAACTTGAAAAGATTAAAGGATTCAAGGATTCAGCAATAATAAGCATTCAAAATATGGATTCAATTAAATGATTAAAGCAAGGAGCTCTCAATCTACTTGCAAATTTAAACAAAATTTCGACCAACGCTTGGTATAAAAATAAGTGTGTATCATTTTTGTAAGAGTTACATCAACTTAAAAATAATTCAAGCAAGATTTCTGTAACTAAAAGATAATGAATGTCAGAAATTGCCCTACATAAAAGGATGGTTTAAAATAAAAAGTTTGTATTAAAGGATTCATCTTTATTTCTTTCTCTCTTGATCTACTTAAACACTTCCAATTTATTTTCACATATTTATTGATTTGGTTTCCTTTTAGACCCTTATGTACCATTCCTTTTCATCAAATGTGGGTTAAAACAAAAACATTTCAAGCTCGTCCTTCAACAGGTAAACATACTTGTGGTTTCTTCTTTCCAGCATTTGGCAAATTCTCCAAAGTGATCGATAATCAATATGATTAATTTTTGAGGCACAATTTGGTCAATCTCACTTGGGGTTTATGTTTGGAAAATGTGGAGTAGATACAAGCATTACAAAGATTGGAAGAAAAAAGGAGGGGAAAGGAGGAGGACAGATAGGTAGGGATGAACAAGAGAGACAAAGAAGCAAGAGAGAGAATACAGAAAGAGAGAATAGAGATAGAGAGGAGAGAGAAGATAGTAGAAAGGTGAAGAGAGAGAAGAGATGAGAGTGTGAAAGAGAGAGGGGTGTAAAGAGAGAAAGAGGGTGGGGAGAGAGAGAGAGAGAGAGAGAGAATAGATGTAGAGCAGAAATAACAAGGAAAAAAAGAGAGAGAGGAGAGAGAGAAGAGAGAGAGAATGGAGGTAGAAAGTGAGGAGAAGGAGAAAGAGAAGGATGCCAATAAAAAGACATACGTAATAATGCAAAACCTCTTATTTCTGACCACAGACAAATATATGTATATAGTTTAACCAATTTCTGCCCAACATGTGAGCATTGATGTTTTCTATGAAGGGTAAGGCATTAATTCTGAATTAACTTACTCATGGTTGCACACTTCAATTTCTTGTGACTGCACTTTTCTCATGATGACAGGCAATTATACCCACCCAGTCCGGCATTTAAAAAAAACCTTTACACATTTTTTCTTCTTTCTAACGATTCTATTTAATTATGTAGGCCGTTAGTGACAAGTTAACTCCCCCATGAGAAGTAGCAGAACACCTATATTTTACTATGTTGCTGACTGGCATGAATCTTTAATTGTGCATAATATTATATATAACCCAAAAGCTCCTTTCACACACGACACAGTAAACAGTAACTACCTGCCTGAATAAAATAGCAGAGAAAGATAAAATGACATAATCATAACTGTGCATTACATTTCTGTTAAGATTATAATAAGTAATTCTTTTTCTCTTTTGCATTCAGCTACTTATTCTTGCCCTCACTTGCCATAGCTTTACCCTTAAAAATATATTTTTTATTTTTATTTTTTTAAATTTTGCTCTAGCATATTTTAGGTGGTTTACTGCAGCTTATATGAACAAGGCTTCAGAGGGTATATCTCCTGTAGACAGAGAATATGTGCAAATATATTTTGCCCGAATTAAACAGACTTCTTTGATGTACAATAAAGCTGCCGAGATTGAAGAAATACGTTTTCTTTACAAATGGTATCAAACAAGCAACAGCAAACGAAAAGTAGTGATCTGAAAGAGTATTCACATTGAAAACACTGAAGCCAATAACCTATGAACTAACCGATATGATATATAATTGGGAAACGATTAGCAACATTAACAATGACAGTGTACGTGCTAAAAAAAAATCACTTTTCTTCATGAAAATCAGAGAACCCGAGTCCAACTGTAACGTACAACCCATTTCAACCAATAACACGTTTGTTGACGCACCACTGGTTCGCTGGCCGAGCTACGACGGCCACCTGCCATGTCTAGCCCTGCGGAGAGATTGACGTATGACACAAAAAAGAGCTGACACGAGGCCATACCGCATATTCTCATTCTGCATCTCCTGAATTTTAAACATGTTTGTCCGAGGGCCAACTTTATAATATTCATACGTTTTCTGGAGAGGAAAAAACAGTGACAGGTAAGAATACACTTGTTTTTCTTCTAGCCTTGCACCCCCAAAAGGTGACATAAAACTGACAACGCATCAAATGTTCGCCAAGGAGAGAAACAAACAGTTGGTTCATGGCCAAATGATATATTTAGCATTTTGGAGACAAACATGAGATAAAGTAGAGTCAGACAAATTGAATCAGAAAAATTATAGCTTTTATTTATAACTATTGATAGATAAACGAAATTTTAGGTAACAAAGTAACAGAAATGAGAAATCATCACTACATTATATTACTACAATTGGTATGCTTTGTTGTCTATTTCCACTTAACAATTATTCATGAGACTATTCCAAACCGTATGTAAAATGTTAATCATATAATATGTATGTGTGTGCTTGAAAAAGGACCCCATATTGTATATAAACCTAATGATTTTAAAAATAAAAAAATTAAAAAAAAATCATTTTCAAATTTTGCAACATCATTTTAGATCCACTACATTTACCTATGCAATTATATGAGAACATGTCCTTCTGGACACAAAATATAGACACAACATTTGAATCACATGTTTATAAAAAACAAATTATTTAAAGAAATAAAATCCAGCTGTAAAAGAGATGAGCCAAAAATCTAAGTTTAGAGGACTAAGTAAAAGAAATGGCTATGGGAACAAAATTGAGGAAGTTTCTTTCTGGAAATGGTTGTGGGTTAAAGATGGGGCAATAAAACATGTCAACT
This sequence comes from Strongylocentrotus droebachiensis, assembly GCA_035222895.1. Taxonomy (NCBI): domain Eukaryota; kingdom Metazoa; phylum Echinodermata; class Echinoidea; order Camarodonta; family Strongylocentrotidae; genus Strongylocentrotus; species Strongylocentrotus droebachiensis. The sequence goes on from JAVYIG010005203.1 coordinate 84,860, forward strand.
GGATCAGTGATAATAATAATACTATGAATGCAAATATTTTACACCATTTCATGTGTCATTAGTCTCTTTCAGTCGTTTGTATAATAAACTGCTTTCAAAGCAGTATTTCCTATCAGCCCTTATATACACAACAGTCAGGGGCAGAAACGGATAATCCATTGTGGGGGGGGGGGGGGGTTACATTTTTCCTAAATTTTATTTTATTATAAAGATATGATCTAAAAATCCAACAGGCCATCTATATAGGCAAGTAAAAGTGAAAAACAAATATATGGGTTAAGAAAAAAAGTACCCTCATGAAAGGTGCTGATTCCCCCCCCCCCCTTTTTTTTTCATTGAGGGGGCCTCCAGTCACCTTGGCCCCATTCCTGGATACAACAATGGATAAGTGGACTTTATAAAAAATACACAGTAGCGATATTGAATACTGAAAAAGTTTTACATCCATGTTTCTAATAATGCCACTACAATCCCGAGAACCGACCACACACAACAAAACTATTATGAACAGAAATTGTGATTTTATACAAAACTCCATAATAACGAGAAAGACCCGGCATTGATATGAATGCATACAATGAAAATTGATTGCTTCATAAATGTACGTCCTAATATTCCCTCACAAGAAAATGAATTACCATGAACAGGACGGAGTATTCTCTTTCTAGTTGTGGTAGTCATACAATCGCCCTACTGATGTTATCAGACAGAGCCGCAAGCGGGAGGCTTTTAAATCATATTTGTATTTAAGCCATTGAGTCAACATTAGACATGAGAATCCTGGGACCAAAGAAAAAAAAGTTTCATGGCCAAGAAAGGGCAGTGAAAGAAACTAAAGGAAAAGAGAGCTGAAATATGAAACACAAAAATATCACTCCCAGTTATAAATCTAGTTACGAGTTAGTCGACGTTCTCATTTCTTGTTACCGGCTGGAAACCGCTTCAGGGCGTTTACGGAGTATTGTTGATATATGGCGAGCGGGCGACATAGGAGCTCCGTTTCGGAAATGAAAATGTGCTGTGGAGATCGGTAAACCGCACAATACATTAACATATTTATCAACACATAAAGATGATGCATAATAAAAAATAAACTTGTTCTTGTTTCTATTCTGCAAACTGTATATTCTTTCGTTGTATCTTTTGTAGAGAAGAATGAAAGTAGACAGGCGTTAGGATTCTCAAAATAAATGTCAATTCATCATTTACTAGTGAGATCTACGTGCAACTAACTGTCAGTTCATTGATGTACAGACTATCACAATTTAAGAAGCTATTGCAGCATGACTGGAAGATAAAGTATTCTGTTCAAACACTTCTCATTTTCATATCACATTTTGTAAATGTATACTGTTCTCTCGAGATTGCCTACAGAGTCAGAGGGGCGTTGAATCCATCTAAAAATACATGTCCAAGCATAAGAGTGAGCATTCTTCTGGCTCTTTATAGCAGACAATATATTCCCGAGGTTTAATTTCACAGAAATCCAAACAAAAACTATAAGTGAAACCAAGGCAAAGAAAATATTTCAATGAATATTTGATGAGTAACATCAATATTTTATGTGAGCTTGATATTCAAAACATGTACACGGTCATTTTCTGAAAATGAGATCGATATATAACCCCAACATGGCTTTAATACTTGCTCATGAATACTAAGTATTTTAATACTTTTTTTCAATCTGCTCTATAAGTTGGCGCCTGATTTCCAGAAAAAAGGGAAGTTCCTATCAATCAGATAGAAGAATGATGATCAATCCATGAGAAAAAAGGGCAAGAATGAAATAAGAAATAGAAATCAAATGATGAAAGGGATTAGAGAGAATGAAGAAAATAGAGGGAAAGGGAAAGAGGGAGAGAGATATGAAGATGGAGAGAGACAAAGAGAAAGAGAAAGAGAGAGAGAGAGAGATTGAGAGAGACAAAGAGAAACAGAGAGAGAGAGAGAGAGAGAGAGAGAGAGAGAGAGATAGGGAAATGGGGGGTATAGAGAAAGGTAAAGAAGTTAGAGAGTGAAAGTGCAGAGTAAAACAAGGATGAAAAAGACATAATAGAATAAGGGTTAAGAATTTAAGATACAAAAAGAGGCTATTGATATAAGAGAAGAAAAAAACTAGAAGACATATCAAAAATTTAAAAAATAGGCAGTAGAACAAGAAAAGGTAAGAAACATGGAGAGATCATCAAAGAAATTAGGGAAAAGATGAATGATAAACACACTGGGACGAATTAAATCATACAAAAAAACAGCAAAAGTGATACAAATCACAGAAGAGAATAAATTGAAAATAATGCTTGCAATGGAATATATTTGAAGTCTTCTGAAAATAGCCTTCTTGCTGTGCTGAATATGTTTACGTTAAACATTGCTCCATCATGTTTAGAATGCAAAATGCACTTTCAGAGCCTCTCTGTGAAACCACAAAGAACTAGATTGGAAATGCTAATACATAAGCCATCTCCATGTACCCTAGAAACGTGAAGCGGTCGTAAAATATGGAGAATGAAAGAGAAATATGCTTCCATGGAGATCCCTTACAGGAATATATACCCATTCTAATTTTTATTTCTAGTGCATCAATAAAAATTGAGAAGCTTGAAATGTATCGATGAATGAAAATGGATAGAATATAATTTGAGATTAAATTGCTTTTATTAAGGTGAGAGTGAATGTTAAACCTTGATCTTATTGATGTTCCTGAATGAAGCCTGGTAACTGTCAAATCTAAATTCCATGCTAAAACTAATTAAAATGGCAATCATTCATGAACTGCCTTAATGAGTGATCCACACCCAATTTGTCATAATCCACAAATCAAATTAGCTTATTAATGAGCATATCACCTCCAATTCATTTTACATTTAAGCTACTACAATGGCTACAACTAAAAATCAAGCCTTCCTATACCTCTTTTTTTGTTCTAATGAAATTAATTCTTTCTCTTAAATGTATTCATCGGATCGCTCTTTGTATATTCAAAAACATTCCAGAGATATTAGCAAAGAAAATTCTACCACGTTATTTGGAATATGGAGTGGAGTACTTCACCTTTAAAAGTTTTACTTTCAAACCACACACATTACAATCTCTACAAGTATCTCCTTAATCGGATAAAATACACAGGATAAAATCTCTGCGGTTGTCCAATAAATTGAAAGGGACTGGTCCCCTTGAAGAAGATCAAAACTCAGCATGCTTTACAAATACGATGTCTAGCATGTCACTAGGCTAAATATAGTTTTTATAACATTTGTTTTCTTCATGTTAATACTTCTTTTCTTTGCCTCTGAAAGCAGAACAGCTCTTGTATGCACGCATTTAGTCTCAATTTTGTCACTAATGTACTTTCCACTCAGTGCCATATAGCAAAACTGTTCCACAACGCAAACAAAATGGCATTCCTTTTTATTTCTTTTAAATTTAAAAACGCATTCCACTTAGTCTCATGCCCAGACCCCAAAGTAAGAAGCCTATCCCTACACCATTCATAACTGATAGGGTCTGGATCTAGGCTACACCTTCCATAGATTCCAATTTCTTTTCTATATTCTTTCTGTTCTGTTGGTGCATCCTGGGCCTATCCCTACCTCACAGCTGGGGCTAAACAGCAGGTCCCAGTTTGTATAAGCCTGCCACTTTCAATAATTCTCCCCATGTCAGGAGGTACCCCTTCAAACTGCCAACCCGCTGGGTAGGCTATATAAAGCGGAATGCTGCTATAGTCTTTCAGCCCGCCCTTTTTTCACCTTTCTTATTCTACGCCCGTCCTAGCTTTCTGTATTTGTTCTCCCCTCCTTCTTGCTTTCTCTTTCTCTCTCTCTCTCTCTCTCTCTCTCTCTCTCTTTGAAGAATTTATCTCCACATTTCAATTTTATGGTGATTTTTTTTTTAATCCCCCCCCCCCAAAAAAAAAAAAAAAAAAAAAAATCAACAACAAATTCCATGTGTTGGCATACAAAATAAAAAAATAGATTTGTATTATGTTGAAGCAAGACATTTCAAGAGATTTATTCTTTCTAGCATTTCATTATTACATACCAGAAGTGATCAAAACAACAACCAAAATTTTCTTCATAACATTTTTACCTCTTTGTTGCAGTCATTTTCTCCTTATATAATCACATTTTGTCACTGTTCTTTTCTTCTCTCTCTTTCTGACTCTATCTCTCTCTCTTTTTACCTATCCCTCCATCAGTCTCCTCCCTTTACGGATTTTCCATTCTCTCTAGCTCTAGCTACCCCCATTGCAAACATTTCCCTTTCTTGACTTCTATTTGCAAAGAAATGTAAACAGGGCAAAGAGTACTTTAACTTTTCAAAGCAACACGACTGCTTTCACACCTCGTCAAGGAGATTGCAAAAACATTTGCAATCGTATTTGCATATATTTTCCCCACGACCAACTTCGCACCTTTGATCTACTAAAAGAAATTCAGGCTTTCTTCGAAACTTGCTCGACTGGTGAGTGAACTAGTGAAGAACAGAACACACATGCTTGTAGGAAAGATAGAGTTTGGTCAAATTAAATTGTCATTACTTGGGGCGCATACCTACCAATATTTGAAAATGAGAATTAAGAATTTTTAGCACGGTATGTCTTCGAAAATAAGAAATATGTACCCTTAAGAGGCGTTCGCACATGCAGCGGCAGTACGTGTAACTGGCAATACGCGGTAAATCTGTGCAAAAAAGCGAATACAAATTCGCTGCTCAATCATGCAGCCCTTCAACGCATGCAATACGTGAACTCTCACATCGCGGCATATGATAAAACAAGCTTAATTTGGCCTAAGCAACACAAAATTTAAAAAAAAAAAAAAAAAAAAAAAATGAAATGTTGAAAATCTGGAATATTCCGGATTTTGGGGTCCTAAAAATCCATAAAAACAGAATTTTCTGGATTATTCGGAAGGGTAGGCAGGTATGGGGGCGTATGAACAACAGATATATTAATTGAAAGATGGAGAACATCAAAAATAGATAAGAAGATGTTTAAATTTAAATATAATATTAAACCTGTAGTGGTCACTTTCTTTCGTCTACCGCCCCCTTCTCTTATGCGGTGGTCACATCCCGCCGTACTTGCAAGTGCGTGCTGTCTACGTGCAAAAACGTGGGCAAAATGTGGGTGTCCGTACGTGATGAGTACCGCCTCCGTACGGATTTGGGAGCACGCAGACACACCGTAGCACTTTTAGTGTAGGAGGAACTTTCGCTGCGTTCGGGCTGCGTTCGGGCTACCGATTCACCCCAGTGCGTGTGACGTGCGTGCCCGGTACTGACAGCGAGCGCACAACGCACTGACTCCGTGCGTCTTTTAAAGGCGCACTTGATAAGTGCGTGGTCCGTGCTTACTCGCCACTTCCCCAGTTCAGCTATCCAATGAGCACGCAGAACTCACGTGGACCGTACCGAGTAAGCACTTACAACGCACGTTGTTCGCACTGATTTATGCAGTATATAGTCTCTTCGGTGGAATGGGCGGCATCTTGAGGCAGCAACAGCTGGGACTTCTGGAGAACATCGGAATGTCGTCCTATATAAACACCGAGTTCATCGCACGTGCACGCACTTACCACATGCGAGTGAGTAAGGACACCGTACGTGAGCAGCACTTGTAAGTACGGCCTCCGTACGAACACGTGGCAACCGCACGGAGACCGTACATTGTAAGCACGTTGTAAGCACGTACAACGCACTTACCACGTGCGCAACGTAACGATGCACGCAACCGTTCACGGCCAGGCGTGGCGTGCGGGCCACGTACTTACACAGTGCGTGTGACGCGCGTCGCCGGTACTCCCCTCCCTGCCTTTGCCACTCCCTCCCAACGTTTTCAGAAAAACGTGGTGGCCGTGGCCTCCCCAAAAACCGTACGGACTAAAAACACGCACGGTGGGATGTGACCAACGCTTTACCGATACAACATTTGCTATACAATCTTGTAAATACCCTCTCCACTTTCCAAACCTTTCCCTTACTGCATCTCACCCCTTCTCTTCACCTCATTTCCCTCATCTCCCATCCCCCCCCCCCCCTCTCATCTGGTCTATCCTTCCACCTATACACCATCTCAACTCTCCCTCCTACCACCTACCTATCCCTCCTTCTTTCCTTTACTCTTTATCTCCCTCCCTCCCTCCCTCCCTCCCTCCCTCCCTCCCTCCCTCCCTCCCTCCCTCCCTCCCTCCCTCCCTCCCTCCCTCCCTCCCTCCCTCCCTCCCTCCCTCCCTCCCTCCCTCCCTCCCTCCCTCCCTCCTCCCTCCCTCCCTCCCTCCCTCCCTCCCTCCCTCCCTCCCTCCCTCCCTCCCTCCCTCCCTTTCTCTCCTCTTCTACCCTTCCACCTACCATCATCACTCTCCTTCCCTCTCAAAATTCTCCACTCCCTCCCTCTCTTCCTTCCTCTCTCACCTCTCCCTCTCCCTCCTCCTCTCTCTCTCCTCCTCTACCTTTCAACCTATCATCTTCACTCTTCCTCCCTCTACTACTTCTCTTCTCCCCTCTCTCTCCCTCCCTCTCATCCTTCCTCTCTCACCTCCCCCTCCTCCTTTACTCTTCCACCTACCATCTTCACTCCCCGTCATTCCACTGCTTCTCTTTTCCTTGTCTCACCTGCATCAGATCTCTCCCTCACCCCATCTTATCTCGCTCCCCCATTCTCATTCATCCATAGAACATATAATGCAAATTTTACTTCACCGAAAACACCCCTAAAAGCTGAGGGAGGAAAATCACTCTCCAATCATATTTGTTGATTGCGAGGGGCACTGAAGAAAACGACCACGAGACCAAAATTGTAACGTTATCACTGGTAATGGTTTTGCCTAAGGAGGCAACATACATTCGTAATCATTTTGGGGTCTCCCCCTTCTCTTGCCTGTGCTCTCTGCTTTGAAAGTTTTGGCTGCAAAGTAATGAGTTGTTTCATTACCATTCTATAGCTGCTAGATATGATCTATTACAACCCATTTATGGTATTGAAGCCTTGAATGATTTCGACGGATCGACAGAACGTGAGAGAAAGAGAGAGAGAGAGAGAGAATACCATGCGACAATTCCCCTCATTTTGTTGGTTGGAGGCAGTGTACATTTGCATAGAATGAGGCAACGAGAAAATATATGCAGTCCCATGCATTTGACTTTCTTATGTTGATCTTAATCAGGATGCATGTTAACAACACTGCTAACCATATACTCTTGACATACTATTCCATATTCCTCATCAGAATGGGAATCGTTTGAAGGCATGTATGGTAATGGTAACCTTATCCCTGACTTGCAAAATAATGTCTGACTTAGGGATAGGAAGAGTCATAAGAAATCATTGTTGTAATGTAGTAATACTGTCTTATTCCATTAGCCGAGTGGTCCTTTAGCTATAGAAATATATAAATGATTTATTAAAACATTTATATTTGGAAGTAGAATGGCTAAGGTATCACTGGAAAGAAAATTGTATATTTTGTAAATACAATGACTACCAGGTACTTTCAGAAGCAAGGAGAATCTACCAAGACCTAAAATTTAGTATTTTTGGTTTATTTGTATTTTGATAGATTATGAATTCTATCTTGGTTATATTTTCGAACAAAACTTGAAAACTAGCTCAAGCAATTTTATTTGTTGTCGCTATAACTTCATAATCTCAAGCATTTAACATTAACAAAAGTAGTTATCAGTTTAAGCACAAATAGAACACAAATATTGAAAGGTGGCTGAGATACTAATAAATAGTTTTATTAATGGATGACTAAAATACAATATGCAAAAGATATTTCCTTTCTCCGTAACATTTCTATATATACCAAAATGAGTTATCTCTGATGAGAAGAAAATATCGTGGGGAAACTGTAAGCTAGCGGATGAATTATGGTAGGGATCACTATGTGTACTTTGGTCTGTATTAAGAGATTAATACTGATTAATTTACGCTGTAGAATACGGATCCAGAGTCCACTCATCATGTTGCTTAGATGTGAAGCATTTGGAAACGATTTGAATGGCAACTAAACATGTCTTCCGAGGAGGGTTATACAGTGCTTGCTCCTGCAACAGTTGCTTCGCATCAATTTCCTAGACTTAACTAAATTCTACATTTCAAGCCTAGATCAAACACCATACCTAACCCTAACCCTAACCTTAAACCTAAATGAAAACCCAACTAAAACCCAAACCTTAACCCTATATCTTTAAAGATATAAAGGCAGGAGTAATTGTTGCAAGAGCAAATGTCAGGTCACCCTAAGGAAAGCGAAGTAACTTTCTGTTAATGGAACAAGGTTTAGCTTTAGTGGAAGAAAGGTACAATATCTTTACAACAATTTGTATATGTTTTATTGTTTTATCATAGCTCTTTTCCAGTTCACCAATGAAGTATCTTTTTAAAGGTTTTCAGTGTAAACTTGCTTATCAATCCTGTATGCTTTTTTTCAAGAAAAACAATAATTACTAAAAATTCATTATTTAGCAAATTCAACGTTTTCTCCCTCACTGCCTTGCACATTATGCATTTATAATATACCTAAATAAAAAATGAAATAAGTTATTGAGGTGCACTTCAGATGTTGTGAAATAAAAATATTTGACTTCATGAAACAACAGATCTACTGAAGATAGTTAGCATGTCTGCAACACTGCATTAGAATGTTATTTCATAGAAGTATGATTCATGTTTCATACTTTTTCTACGTCATCTATGATGACCTTGCCCGCCGGCGCAGGTGAATCTGTCTCAATCTTGTGTCGTTTTGCGACACGTTTCTCGCTTTTCAGCAGCGAAAATAAAAGTGCAATGAGCATGCAGCGTCCAGATAAAGCCAGTCAGACGCAGTCCGGTTGTTAACCTTAAGCACGTTTCACGGATATCACCGCGCATTTCTAGCGGAAACTGAAAATATCTTTCAGCTGTAACTCTTTAATGTTCAACAATTCTTTCTCCTATCTCTGTGTCTCGTTCTCTCTTGTCATTCCTGTTATTGATCATGTGCTGTCTATGAGAAAGAGTTATGACAACATGGCAAGCAGTGATTGAAAAGGAAACCGTTTGTGTCACTGTACTATATCTTTTGTTGCGAGGAAAATAAATGCTTTAAATTGATGTTTATAATTGAGACATGGTTGATTCAATCCTGCCTCTCTCTCTCTCTCTCGCTATTCTGTTGGGTGGTGAAATCCTGCTGTGATGCCTGCATCACTCCAGCTGTGCAAGACCCCTTGATTAGCACGCTTGGAAATTGGTTGCTTTTTCTGCATTGAGAGTTATTGTTCTTGGCAGAGGATTTCGCACTTCTACGGCACATGAATGTATAAAGGCGTGCTGCTGGGCTTTTGTCTCCTGACAGCTAACTCCCCGTAAGATCTGACAGGATGTTTCTCACCAAGAACCAAAGGATAGAAAGCAAAAGGTATATAGAGACAGCTAGGAGAGGAGGGAGGAAAGAGAAGGAGGAGGGGGGAGGGAGGGGGAGGAGGAGGAGAACAGGTTTGAAGAGTAGAAAGGAATAAACACATGAAAATCACAATCGCAATTAGAGACAGCGGTAGGAAAGCGCTCATGATTACCCCACGGATCATTGAATTGGTACTTTTCTGTTATTGTTCAGAGTTCATCAACAGAAGGAGACTGAATCCAGCATGCTTTTGTAAATCCCTATTGTCAAGCGAGCACATATTATTCACCTGATTTCTTCAAGTTTTTCTAAGCTGAGCGATCGCATCCAGGGAGGGAGGGGGGGGGGGGTAACAATTGTATTTAGCTTTCCTCAAAATCAAGTCAAACGTTCTGATAGCGGCAAATCCATCCCCATTGGTGAATGGATGCATTCTCTCCTCCAACTCACAGCATGACCTCCCACACCCCACACACACGTACACACATCAACATTTTCTTTCACCATATTCAAGACGAACTCTAAAGCTCTCCTCACGTTAGGCTCAGAGAGGGGGGCCCCTGTATGCTAATCATTCAGATATATTTCTACACACATTTGGGCAGGGTTTGTCCGAGGCATTGTGGAGAAAATGGGGCATTTTCAGTCAATGCTCTTTTGTTTGCTATAGACTATTGCACCTTAAAAGTAAACACAATAACCCTTTATTTTGCTGCCCCTTTTTTCATTTCTATGCATCCTCAATCAGAGATATTTCCCCTCTATGGCATCGCTAAACATTCACGAATCAGTCGACACTGGCAGCTAGGCGCAGTGTGTGGTTAATATCATATGTATGAATGCATGCCGGTCGCTCTGTATGAGGCGAACGCTCGCCTCATTCGACTAGCTGGGCTGCATGGAAGTGGGTCTGTACCAAATATATGTAGGTAACTCAAGGCCATGTTGAATAGATAATGAAATGAAGCTCGTGATCTCTCTGCATACAGTTTGAACAATGTGGCAAATGCAATCGCTACATGCGAGATGTGCGTACGTGTTTTCCTTTTGACCTCCCGCCATAGATGCATTGTATCTACGGCTAGGTGATGTCATGAATATTATTCACGTATGTCATGAATACTATTGTCATTTCCAATCTGTACACAACTGTTGATCACTATGGCATATACTGACTTGATCAAGTATTCATCATATTAAGGAATATTTATCTTGATATTGATATCTCACTAATCTTTTAACAGCATTAATCTCAATAAATGTTCTTATCCCCCACCCCCCCCCCCCCAATTTTAATTTCTTACCTTGTATTCTAGCTTTGTTGAAAATGTTGGCATATCATAATTTATATTGCAAATGAGAATTACAGAATGCTTGTATCTTAAAAGCTTAAATTCATTATATTTTTAGACAGACTTTGACTCTGTGTTAAATTATACAAATAATGCCCTTCTGGAGTTGAGAAGACAATATAATAGTTGATATGCTGCAATCAACCTAACAATGTGATGACACGACTAACAGATGTAAAAGGCCCTCGACAATCAGAATAGATTACATGTACATTTGCATTACAGATTATGAACATGCTAGATTATAATGGAGATGAGAATATCCCTGGAAAAATGCTTTCATTGTTCACAATCTTAAACATTAAAAAATAGCTAGCCATCAATTAAAACAAAAATTCTAATGTAGGCACATCGACTTTGCAGGAAAGAAATCTGCAATATGCATCTTACAGAAGTTTAATTTAAAGAAGAGAGCTAGAGTGAACTGTCTTTTGATAATCTTTCCTTTATCCTTCATGTTTATAACCACTCAGATGCTATTCATGTAGGTTGTAAATCCAAGTTTAAAGGGATCCGGTAAATTTGTCTTAGATCCTTTAGAAATAATCCTTGATTTCGCTCATGCTGCAATGATAATTATAAACCTTTAGGTCAGTCAGGAACTCCATGACTTTTACAAGCCGATCGCCTGTCTGATTATTAAGATATTAATGATTGGAATTACAAATTTTGAAAACCGTTCGCCGAATGGTTTTCATAACACTACAGTCTATTGGGGAAAACTAGTATGGTAAAACTGGTCACTCAAATATTTTTACTTTTTTGAGGCACTTCTTGATCATTTTGAAGCGTGATATTTTTCAGGGCTTCAATATTACACCATATCACAGACACATAACATGTAGGACCGTGTATCTCAGATTTAACATTGTTAAACGATCCCTTTAAAGAGAAGATTACTTTGCCTAAAACCTTATGATTATCCTTCCAAGTACTCCGATAATCGTTGCAAAATAGTATTTAACCAAAAGAAGAAGGATTATACCTTTAAGGAAACAATCGTCCCATCAATCATCATATACTCGCAGTATAGCATAACACTGACGACTACATTCTATTTACATTAAGCATTCAATACATCAGAGAGTAAATATTGGGTAAGTTATCTATATATACTTGTTTTAATTAATTGGTAGTCTGGATTGATCAGAGTTTGATTGGCAGGCTGAATATAATCAACTGATAGATTCTGTCTTTTCTTTCTTTTTTTGTTAGGGGGAAGGGGGCAGGGGGCAGGGGGAAGGGGGAAGGGGGAGGGGGTTAAATGTGGCTTACATTATTAAAAGCAGAATACATTTAGAGATTAATTAACCTTTTCAGCTAAGCACATAATATCAAATAATATAACAGACAGGCTTGAATTTGTTTTCCTATCATTTGTGAAGAAAGAACTAATTTTCAAATACCTGCCACGATAAGCATAAGGTTCTTATTGCCACTTAATAGAATTCAAAAACCAAACACCTGTTCGTAACTTTCCATTTTTGCACTTTTGAAATCTAGTCTAAAGTCCTAAATTGCCCCCAAAATAGACAAACAAATATAATACATAAACTACTATTCATCATATAGGAAACATAATATCCTATCAATGCCACAAATTTCCTGACAATAATGTCATACATCATCCAATCTCGGCAGGGTGCATTTGTCATGTAATCGCCGTCATGTTATGAGAAGTTTGCCCCGCTAGACAAATGTTGATTATGGACATACATATTAAACGGAGGTGTCCCGAATGGCACCCTCATCACAACACCCATTGTGAGACTCCTACCGGCAGAGCCAGCTATCTAGTTATATGCTTCAATGGTATTTGGTCTAAATAAGCACTCCGTGTTTGATTTCGGTTCTCGGGGAACGCAGGAGAGAGGTTCGGAAAAGGAAATGGACTCAGGGATAGGCAAATAGTACAACTGGATTGTGTTTGTCATGGTTGGAAAGTACAGCAGTACGGACGACAAGAACAAGAAGAGGCGAACCAGGGGCTCGTATTAACCCCCCTCCTCCACCACTCATACCCCTCAGCCCCCCTGTCTCTGTAAAACACTCTGGGCTCTTTTGAATGTCACTGCCACATCACTTCATTAGCTGTTTCAGATTAATCAAAAGTGAATAAGATTAATAATAGAAATGAAACCTTAGATTAGACTGTCGTAACATTTTTGTAAACCTAGTCAGCTAGTGGCACAGAATTTGTTAAGATCAGATCATGGACCTACTAAGTAAAGGATCTTCTCTGTAATGTCAGGGAGTAAACTTGTCAGGAATAGAAGTTTAGTTTGGTTGATGCTGTCAAGATTTTATGACATTTAAAGTGATTATGTGGTCTGGGGTTTTGGGGTAAAGTTCACTTGGAACAAAAAACAATTTCAGCCCCTTTTGATTCTGATTCATTCAAGAGAAAGTAAAATTCATGGAGGGTTTTTAAAATGGATATATGTCAACATATTCCCAACCCATGAATATATTTAGTTGTTAGCTTTCAGTATGATTGATTTTTCCTCTCCATGATTAACCTGGACAGACAGAAATGCAACAATTTTATTCATTCATTCACAAATTGATAGACATTTGAGAGAGAATATATATATACAAGGGCAGGGATATGAGAGAAATTTATTATTTATATGGTTCAGTAGATTGGCAAGCTTTTTAAAATATGTTTACTTACTCTTTTCCAGAAAACTACAAATATGTAGACAGGGAAGGATAAATTTGAAAATATACCTCTCTCTGTGTGTTCTTTATAAATAGCTATATAATAAATGTAAATTGATCCCAGTTAATCAAATTCATAATATCTGGTGTGATTTTATTAAAAAATATCAAAACATTACAATTAGGGTATTTTAGTGACATCACCACCACTGCTTTCATGTTTTTTCAATTGCACAATCTTTCAGTAAAGACATTTGCAGTTTCTGTACCCATGCAAGCATCATCATGTGCACATCATTAGTTGGTAATGCATTGTGGGCCATGGCTATCGACACATAGGGACATTGCAAGCATAGATGGCAGTATACAAACATATGAAGTAGTGTCAGTAGAATACACTGCCTTTAAAGGGGAAGTCTACCTTGATATTAAGTTGATTTTAATAAAAGCAGAAAAATGGGAGAAACAAATTAAGGAAATTTTGAGCAAAATCTGATAGGACATAGGAAAGTTATGAATTGTTTAACTTGTCATTCAATGAAACACAAATTGGCAACACTGTGACGTATCATGGGAGCTCCTCTCAAATTTGCTTGTTATTAAAAACGAGCAGACATTATACTTAAAAGGTTGATAAATCTGTTACCTTGTTGGCATGGTGACAGTTGAGAATTTTATTTTATTTTTGTCAAACCTTTACCAAATAGTCTGAAATGCAGGCAGAAAAGGATTCAAAATAGGTGTGGTCAACTTGAGGTATTAGAGATATGCAAAACTGGGGTGATCTTTAGAATAGTAACAACTATAGCATAAATGCCATTTACTTTGAAATCCACATGCAAAAGGCACACCCAAAAAGCAAAAGATAAAGAAAAAATGTTTTATGGATACCTTCTATAATTCAGTGATGGGATTCTCAGAAGACATATACAATAAATCATTCAAAGAGAACAAATGTGTTTTAAAATTTTCAATAATTTATATTTATTTTTTCACTGAGCCGCATTCCTTTTCACATTACTCACATGCTTCTCTCAGCGGTAATACTTCATTTTCCTGTCATAAATGGAGGCAAATTTACCTCTATGAAGAGACATATCATACTACACATGAGTGTCCTCAAAGGGCACCTTACAAGGCTAGGGACTTTGGGGACCGGCCGAGTGTTTGATGTTTCACAACTCCTCACACACTCGGCAAACACTGGGCCTAACAATCACCACGACGACGGGGATGGCACCGAAGACGGCTCGGAAAGAGCAAGAGTTTAACACTGGTATAGAAGAAGAGCGGGAAAAACTTGTGAGATCCTCCGCCAAAAAGCCAGTCAGCCTTTTCTCACTGACAAGTTTCCCTTGGGGTCAATCTATTAGGTGATGAATTTGGTTGCTTCTCTCTTTTGGGGGGCTTCCGAGTAGGGGGCTCTTCAGGGGGAGGCGTAAGAGCGTTCTGCGTTCTTTTGGTTTGGCTCTTTGTGGTGAGGAGAAATCATTGTGAAATCTGGGAACACACTAGAAAACACTTTGGTTGTGGTTTGGTAACATTTAATTGACTGCTTGTTAAATGATTGTACACAAATGTAAAGCCGCTTTAGAATGATGTCATGTTATAAACTTTTATCGAATGGATGGCATCCTTCAAAGTTTCTAACCAAATTTTCTTCTGGAATGCAATATCAAAAGAAAGCCTACAGGCACAGCAAACATGTAGGTTAAAACCTAAAACATCCACAAATGGAAAGATGTCATACAATTTTCAGAAAATAATCTCTAGTCCTCATTTTTTTAGAATTAATGATAACTTACAAACTACCAGTATAACAAAATTAAATGAAACCGAGTTTTTCATATAACCTCAGATATTAAAACCAAAGCAAAAAACAAAGATGTAATCCATTAGTTGTAGCTACTACATGGATAAAAGAGTTGGTCCTTATTTTCTTGTATGACAAATTTCAGTAAATTTGTCAGTCATTTCCTATATTAAACTGGGAGTGGTGTTACACATAAATCAGCTTTGTAAAATTGGTTTGGAAAAACACACTAGTAAAAATAAGCTGTTACACTTTTTCCTCAAAGCAATAACTCGCTCTCAATCCAAAAACTCATAATTGCAGTTGTGAATTAAATACTTTGTGGTTAACAAATAGAAGAGGGTCGTATGTAATTTAGCCCCAACAAGTGACAAATTTCCTTCATTCCCATATGTCCCTTTTCACGTCCAGTAAAATATTTCATTCTATTTATGACACTCTTTTTTGTCCTTCCCCTCCATGCGCTATTGAGTTTCAAGAGGCAAAGAGGAGCCCCTTGTGTTTGCAAATTGCATTTGAAACATACCATGGGATATGTGCATATTCTTGTCTGTGAAGGGATGGGGTTTCCCCCATTTTGTTAAGCCTAATGCCATGATAAGCTAGATGCAATATGTATGAACTGAATTTCAAAGAAGATTCCATGTTCCAATCACAAAGTAATCTTTGACTCACCTGGATATATGTGAAGATCAACACATCAGCGAAGAAGATCAACACATCAACGAAGGAGGTGACATGAAAGAGAATAAAAGAAGAAAAAAAAAAATTATTTTCTACATAGAATTGTTGAAAATATTTGTATGTGGGGGTTTTTGGTCAAGAGAAAATGCATTAATTCATGAAATGATATCAGTTATATCCCAAACAATGACAGCATCCAATTAAATGGAATAAATAATAATTCTTGCTACTTGTATTTTTTTCAACGCTATCTATATCGTATTGATGCCTGAACTGAACTCCATTAGAAGTATGTCAGTAATGGATGTTGTATTTGAGAAGGCTATTAAATAAATGCAACTGACCGTTATGATCAAAGGTGTGAAATTCATTTGTCCGTAAGTCCACTCCCACACAAGGCTGAATAAATATTCCTTGTGTCTTCAAAGTATGTGTTTATAAAAAGAAGTATGAACGTTCTTGACCATGACCTTGAAAACGTCTAATAATACGAGCATGTGGGAGCATTGTAAAGTGGAGATGAGTTTCCACTATTCAGGACAACTAGTTATACATGGAGTGTATGACTTCTATATTTTTAAGAAACAACAAATAAAAACATTTCAAAATTGGTTAAAAAAAGCTGAGGATGATAATATTGAACCACATTTTTTTTTTTTTTTTTGTCCTGCTTTCAGGCTTTTTAATTATATTTTTACACCAAACAAAAAATCTGTTTTCTACATCCATGACGCTTTAGTATCATTCTCAAAAAGGTGAGAGAGGTGAACTTCAAGATTCTTTGTCGATATCACCATCATCATCATTATCACCATAATCATCATTATTACTATCTTAATCATCACCATCATTGATGGTCATCATCTTTCTTATCATTATCATCAACATCATCATCATCACTATCATCACTACTGTCTTAATCTTCTTTATCACCACCATCATCATCAGTTCCATCATCGTCATCATCATCATCATCGTCATCATCATCATCATCATCATCATCATCATCATCATCATCATCATCATCATCATCATCACAACCACCCCCACCACCACCTTTCAACCACCACCATCTCGTTATCCTCCTCATCATCTTCATTTCCTCATCATTGATACACGATATCACCATCACAGTCTTATTATCATCCAAACTTGCAATACAATCATCCACCGATTCATCTTCATCAGATTATAGATGGAATGAATGTGCAAGATCACTTCAGTTCAGAACAGTCTGGAGCCCAGCTCATTCGGACATGTTGAGGTAAACTCCCTAAAAAACGCTATTACAAAATAACATGACATAAAACGTTGTGTGCTCATCGCATATCTGGATAGCAAAGCACATACTGTAGATCAGAGAGCATAAGAAGAGGATTTTGATAGACCTTACTTCTATTTTTGCCCACTGGCCATTCATTTGCACATAAAAATGTTTATTTTGCTGTATCATTCTTTGTTTTTGTTTCGATTTGTTTTTCCTGAGGCATTTGACTGCTTTAAGTCTGAATGAGGTTTATGTGACGATATGGAATCTTGCGTGTGAACAGCACTCAAGTTCTTATTATTGATTTACGATGACTGAATACATGACCTTTATCAATATACAGTGTGAATGTCATTTCACACTTCTCTAAACTCGACCCCAACTTGCTGGTGTCAGGCGTTTTAGGTTTATCAGGGACAAATAAAACAAATCATCAATAAAAAATTATAAACATTCAAGAGTCAGAAATAGAACTAGACATATAATACTTGTTTGGAACAAGTATAGGTGGGCTGGTTAACTAAAACTTGAGACAAAATAGAGCAAAAATAAGCGACATACTGCTTACAAATTCTTAAAAAACAATATCATGTAGATTCATAACGTGAACTAAATTCACCTTCTATAGGCATAACACGCAAATTATGAAGTTTTTGACATGAGGCCTTTAATCAAAATTTTCACTATGATGACGTCATCAAAATGAAAAATGGTTATTACTGCGCTTGTAGAGAATTGTCTTAGCTACAACATATCGAAATTTTGAAGAAAATTGATCAATATTTACAGAGATACAATCAATTTTACATAAATATGCTGACGTCATAATATGCAAATTCGTATTTTGAGTTCCAAGGCCATTGTGATGATGTCACGATACACTTAATGGCCAAATGAGACATGAAATCATATTTCCGACTCATACTCTATCTAAATATGAAAAATAATTGAGGATCCCGGTGCATTCCAAAGAGCTATAACGGATTTTGTATAGGCATGTTTTTGCCCATATATGCTATGTATTAAAAGAGCTCGCGCGCACTGACATTTATCTTGAATTTACGCTCATCTTGTTCATAATGGTCATAAAGAGATAAACATGGTATCAAATTCCTTGAAAAAATATGAGAAATATCATGAAAGAAAAAAAAATGGCGATTCTATGTTTTGTAATGGTGTTACGCGCGAAAACGCGCGCGCATGCTAGTACGCGCGATTTTTTATAAAATGCTTAAAATGACCTGAAACGTATGCAAACAAAATTTGAGACGATTTTGAGCATTTAAAAATTGTGCGCGCGCACTGACGCGCGGACGTACGCGCACGCGCGCGTTTTTTGACCTAAAATTGACTGGACTGATATTGACCTTGATCGTAATAAATATGAATGAGAAATACCTTTTGGTTATGAAGATATGATCATGAGTTTATTTTCAGAAAATTTCACAAAATGGCGCCTAGATGACGTCATCAGTCAAGGTCAAGGTTGAAAACCTTACTGTGTTTTGTCCATATGCCTATACATATGTGTGCCAAATTTCAAGTTATTTGATTTAGACAATTTCAAGTTATCTTGTTCACAAAAAAGTGGCGAGAATTAAGAAAAATAAATAAAGAATAATAAAGGCAATTTTAACAAAAATATAAGGTGGTCTGTATTAGATACAGCCCACCTGAAAATCATGAAACAATCATCACAACATCTTTATCTATTTGGGGGGATGAAATTATAAGAATCAAACTAAAAGTTGTCAGAAGTATCATCAATTCTCTACAAAATAGCATCTAAACTCCTACAGTTTGTGAAGCATAATGTAAAAGCAACTCTGTGTATATAGTTCAACGCTGGCAATTGGCTCTCCTAGCTCCCTTTTCTCTAAACCAAGCAATGTTTTCCAGAATAGGACAAAATTTGATTATGAGCAAAAAAGTCAAGGCCACCGAGAAGGAACCCCAATAATCGCTGAATGAAATATTCATAACTTGAGTCGATCATTATACATGGTATACATTGTGTGCTTCTGCCATTCAAATAGGGGAAAACAAAATTGAAAAGGGACTAGGATGCATGGTATCTCTATCAGCCAGGCCCCCCATGGAAGTATGATTTTCATTTTGTTC
The DNA here is from genome assembly GCA_035222895.1 of Strongylocentrotus droebachiensis. Lineage (NCBI taxonomy): Eukaryota > Metazoa > Echinodermata > Echinoidea > Camarodonta > Strongylocentrotidae > Strongylocentrotus > Strongylocentrotus droebachiensis. Next base: position 104,150 of record JAVYIG010005203.1, read on the forward strand.
TAGGATTTGACAATTACATGTATGAATGGGTCTATTTTACAGCTTGGTAATAATGACACACTCCACTGACCATGTTTTGTGCTGGTAGGGGAGATGACAATGCAATGACTCCAACCATTTCATCAACTATTAGCTTCAATAATTGGCAAATAAATAAACAATGTTGACCATACTGCAATATTGATGCGAAATTCTAATTTCTATGCGCGCCAAGGTTGCGATGACTACTTTACCATGAAATTTGTGAATGGAGTAATTTCCGTACTACATTAATAAAGCATCGACTTGAATTTCCCTTTTTTAAAGTAATTTCAATAATTTCTTTTTTCTTAAGTAATTTCAATAATTTCTAATTTAATAACGGATGGTTTCTGAATTTAAAACCACTGACCAGTTGATGCGGAACATCATCCTTGGAGCTAATATAATATTTAGGGGCTGATCGATATATTATTCGGCAAATTTGCATTAGGATATACTTGTATGATTGTCTATTATTATGATTGCACTTTTTACTCATCGGCTTAATACAGACTATCAACAAAGCATAGTCATGCAGTAATAAATGATTCTTTGTCATTTTCATGTAGCAATCTTAAAACTAAACTGGCTGCCAGTTCCTTTTTCATTGATCTTATCATACTATTCCAAGTAGCTCAGAGTAGCATACATGAAAAAGACAAACACAGAGGGATACAAAAGAGACAAAAATGGAGTGGATAAGTGAGAGAAACCTGCTACTGTAAATACAGTGGATTGATACTAAAGATATAAAAAGTCAGATTAAATACTGATATAAATGGCTATAGATATATGGTAGAATGAGATAAAGAGGTGATAAACAGAAAGGGAAAAAGAGACTGAATGGGGGGGGGGGCAGATAGTAAAAAGATAGAAATTGGTGGAGATAGAGAACAGCAGAGAGGGGAGCAAGGAAAAGATTGAGAGGTACAGGAGTTAGCCAGAGAAAGACTGAAAGATTAGAAGATATGCAAGTGGAGAAATTAAGGGAGAGAGGTCAAGAGAAAGAGAGAAAGAAAGAAAGAAAAAGAGAGAAAGGAAACGAGAGAGGAAGAGAGAGAAAGAGAGAGAGAGAAGAGGAGGGGGAGAGAAGAGAGGTGGGAGAAGAGAGAGAAGAAGAAAGAGAGAGAATAAGAAGAAAGAGAGAGAAGAAGAAAAAAGAGAGAGAGAAGAAGAAGAAAGAGAGAGAAGAAGAAGAAAGAGAGAGAAGAAGAAAGAGTGAGAGAGGGGATAGAGAGAGAGAGGGGAGAGAGAGAGAGAGAGAGGGGAGAGAAAGAGAGAGAGGGAGAGAGGGGGCACTAATGGGCAGACATTGAACATGTCACAAGCAATCAAAACTGTCCATAATTCAGTATTGTTATCCTTTTGTGCCATGAAATACAGCTATGGTATTGACCTGGACTTCCCAAAATGCAAAGAGTTTGGAAAATGTGAATTGAAACCGCATGAAATTAAACCCAAGAAGGTTGCTGTATTCATTGGGGTACCGGGTCAGGCTGGACCAACCTGTGCCGAGCTGATATATTTACAATCCACCTGAACTCGTTACAAGAGCGTCCACAATCAGACAGGGTCCCTAGGTCTCACGGGCGGAAGTTGAAAGGCAGATATTTTGGGTTGATAGGCCCTCGCAGGTTTACAACATGTTTGTTGCAATTTTGGATGAAATACACAAATATTAACTTTTTCTAGCCAAATATTCAATGACAAAATATGAGAAGGTGATCCATTAAAAAAGTAAGCCCCACAGCAAGAAAAATATGTGCACTTTAGAAGTACATCTGTATCAACTTCTACTGCCTTGATTACACAGAATATGACCCTGCCCTTATATTCCAAATCAAAAGTAGAAAACAAACACTACTATCAATATATTTCTTGAAGTATATATACTGGGTGAAAGTTTTTAATTATTTATTTCATCATAATGATGATACATGGTTGATATAAAAAGACACCTGTTTGATTCAATCATTATTTACTCATTGATTCACACAGATGTCTGCCAAGCTAATATTTAATCTACCTTTTATAATCTGCCTGCTTCGTATCAATAAATCAATTCTCTAGAAAGCTAGTCATCTGAGAAATTATGAACATATTGCTAGAAGGGCGCTAATGCATATAATTCTACACAGAGTTAAAACCCTTCTGGCTCTCAATATGTTGATACATATGACTGACTCGCTCTGAGTATAATCAACCACACATGAATTTATTAATATTTCCATCTGTCTATTATTATACAAATAAAAAACCTTTGAGCTTAATAATTGACTTCTATCAATCTTTGTCATTATTATTATTCACACTTTTCCCAGTTTTCATCCAGTGCCTGGATTATTTACTCACTTACAACAGAAAAATGACTTTTCTTAAAAATTGTGAACAATATTCTTGTCACCATGAAGCTATTTTCACCTGCTTTATAAAAGCAAAATAAAAGCTTGATATGATATTTAGAATTAATTTCATGTCTGAATGTTGCATTGATAGGCAACATTTGACATTTGAGATTAAAACTGCATGTGCTATAATAATGCTAAGATAAATTTTGTTTATTGTTAGCCGATTAAATGTTTGTGGGTTCCAATTTTCATAATGAACACATTAATTTATAGAATATTCAAAAGATCTGCCGTTGTACAGCTTTTACATATAAACATTTTAATACGTCTTTCGAATGTGTGAAGAGGTTTTATTAAATACTCAAAAGGTATGGCTATATACTGCTGTTAATGTCATGTATGTAAAACATTTTATGGACACCTTATAAATATGTAAAGGGAAGTTAGTTGTCATTAAACACAACCTCTTATTTTCTTAAGAAGCATATGCTTTTTTCTTGAAAAGAAAATAGTATACTTAACAAATATCTACTTTAACAGACTTGAAATATAGTTTACTTGCCAGACATGAAAGAAAATAGTGAAGGAACAGCAGTTAATACTCTTGTCATATCCGGCATGTCAAGTGCTAGGTACTTAATAATAATCTGAATGTTTCAAGGACAATACAACTTCCCTTTCAAAACTTTGGCGGGTTTAAATAATATCCTACCAGAGGAAAAGGGATTAAATATTTCACACATGCATATCCTTTGAGTCGATTCTAAGAATCTCAAATTACAAGCCAAATTCGAAATACAATAATTCCATTAAAAGTGAGTAACATATTAATCAGAATCAAAACTATCTCTTGATTTTCATATCTCTTTAACTAAATTTTAATCAATTGTTGCAATATCTAACAAAATATAATAATATCATCTATATAGAAGTCTTACAAGGTGCACTGTTGTTACACAGAACTTTGTGCACTGTTGTTACATGGAACTTTGAAAATTGTCAAAGAACGGTTTTATTGTTGATCACTGTTCAATATTGATTTTTGACAGATTTCTTGAAAATATAACAAGGCTATATGAATGAATCATGGAAACTCATTCCGAAGTAACAACTGTGCTTACTACACATTTAGACTTGTATTTGCTGATAAGAGCAAACAAAAGCAAAATGTAATGCATAGTTAGTGGGAACACGTTTGAAAGGTGACTATCCCTTTAAAGCTCATAACACAGAGACATGTATACAAACACAGATTTCCTCTAGAAAATGATATTTACTCTATGTGTCATACCAAATCACACAATACAGCATGCATGTAGCCTGTGACAGTGCCATTGTCAGGTTGAATGAAGGAAAGGAAAGGGAAGAATGACGTTAGAATCCTAAACATATTTTACAATGTACTATTACTTCCTTCTTCTCTTTAAATAAAAGGTCAACTTTAAGCAATCACCCATTTTCATTATGATCTTAAAAGAAGTTTGATTCCCAAATATCAAATCCAGTTTTATTCCCCAAATTTTGTAGAGGCACAAAGCAAACTTTCTCCTTGCATGATATAAACAAATTAATGGTAGGCATCTGTTTATAATTCCTATTATTCGTACACAAAATTCGGTTGAACATATTTCAGATGTGATTCTAAACAAGTAATATCAGTATACATATAGGTCTACCAATATCTGACAAATCTAAGCATCCAATCCCATAATATAGTCTCTAGGTTCAGGTTATAGCTTCTTTTGTACAACAAAAAAGTGACCTCCAAGTTCAATATCTAACTTAAAACTCCAAGCAGGCAGATAAAACACAAGTTGTTGCATTTTGAGGTTGTTCCCTTTGATATTTTTCCTACATCACCATGACCCCCTTAACAATTCTAGTTCTTTTGACCTTTTAAAGAGCCCACTGTGATTTAAAGATGGATGAATATAATATGCATTAACCTTCGTGATGAGTTACATCGCAGGATAAAAAGATAAATAAATCAAAAAGATGCTTAAAATGATTGATAATGTGATCTAAACGCATTCATCTTTCATATTCTCAAAGCATAGGAAAAAGCAAACTTAATTGCATGCTTACAAAAGGAATGTATATCTAGGCTAAAAGGCAATGTTACTGATAAACAGTTTTAATGATTTATTCCATCAATTTACTAGTTTTGCAAATACTAGGGTAGAAAAGGAAAAAGTGTTTAATGTGTTTTATCAAAATATATGAAAGCTATATGAGCAATACCTTTTTTTCTTCAAATGAGGGAAATTAAATTCCAAGTCTTGAAACCACATCTCTCTCTCTCTCTCTCTTTCTTTCATAACTTTATTGTTCCTATTCTCATCCTCTCTCATGTCCCCCCCCCCCCCCCCCCCCCCCCCCCGATGCTCCCCTTCTCTCTTCTCAATCTCTCTCCCATTTCCCACCTCTTTTCCTCAATACACCATGTGCATTCCCCTATGTATCTTAGAGATGTTAATTTCTACAAAATGTCTTCTTATCCTAATTTTTAACAAAATTCAGAACAGAGAGAGGGATAGACACACAGAGAGAGGGGGGCAGACAGAGAGGGATACAGAGAAAGACAGAGAGAGACAGAAGTCAGGGAGAAAAATAGAGCAAAAATATTGTGAGCACATCTGCACTCCCGAAAAATTGAAGTTACACACCCACACAATTTGCCTTCCAGGAGGGCAGCTACATCCCTGGAAAGCTTTGTGAAACAAGAGCCTTCAACCTGGCGCAAAAAGCCAGCAACAAGAAACAAAAGGAGAAGAACAAGAGGAGTGAGTCCTCCTCCTCCCTTTAAAAGACTTCGTGAAACGAAAGCTACACACTTGAGATAATGTATCACAGCCTGGGGCGAAGACTACCGAGAGTCTCGGAAATCTCGAGCCTTGAACGGAGCATGACATGCATGACCCCGTGTGGAAAAGGTCCTCAGTTTACAAAATTTTGGCACCTCCAGTGCGGAAAGCTTGTCACCTACTGTTTCCGAACAGTTTCGCAGATACATAATCTAGTTTGTTACATGAGGTCAACAAATCAGGTGGTAAAGCATGGCTGGGCACATGGGTAGGAAAAAAGCCCTACCCCTGCACTTTTTAATGAATGCTGGGGTATGGTGAGGTAAAATACCTTACCTTGATTTAAGCCTTTCACTGCCACCACCCAAAAAAGCCCATGACTTCACACAAAGTATTTATACTTTCAGGAGTGACAGGGTAAAAAGCTGGTGTAAAACTTTCAGGGGGCTGAGGTCCACACCTGTCAAACAATTTACCTGCACCTTTATCATACTAGATAATGTAGTATAAAACTTTTTAAATATGAACAGGACAAAGCCACAGCCCCCCCCCCCCCCCCCCCCCCCCCCACATACTTTCCCCTTTCCAAAACTGTAATGGCTAAATTCTAACAGTGTATGTAGCTATTAATGTCAATAGTGAAAAATTTGGGATGGTGAAAGAATACATGTTTGTCAGAAAGGATTTGCGTGGACACAATTAAGCAAATGAAAAGCATGGATGGGGGATGCAGCCATTCCATTTGTTCATCTCTTTCCCCAAAAATACCAGGGGAATAACAAAACAGTTTTTTATTAGTTAGCAATCAATGGGAAGATGAGACATAGAGTTTGCCTTTTGTTAAGAAGTCCTACATGAGTTAAACACACAGAATGCCTCAAATCAAGAACACTCGAGATACACAAAATTGAATTGTGACGTGAATAACATGAAAAGTGAGACACATAGACGTTGGCAATTCACCTAGATTTCTAGAGCTTTGTGCCGTCTCTTAGGGTCAACGAGTGACAAGCTACCACTTAGCTCTCGTATATCATGAGTGGCATAAGGACCCAGAGGGTTTCACAAACATATCATCCCCCGAGAACCAGAAAGGCGTAAACCCCGCATCCTTTAACACGGCGCTAACAACCTTCTGGCTCTTAACAGACGGATTAAATCGTCTGAGAGGAAACCATCACACACTTTAGCAGACATCCCCTCCAGATCCAGTCTGTGCATGCAGAATAACACCGGCTTCGTACATCGTTGTGGAATGCTCCAAAAATTCTGCCGAAAATCCCCGGCATGGCCAAATTGAAATCCAAACATTATGAAGCCATGGAACCTATTACGGGGCAGGAAGAAGCCTCAGACAGTTCACATGCCCCCCAGTCGTTCGACAAATTGAAATCGGATACCAGGGAAAATATTTGGGTGAAGAGCAATCAAGATATATCAATATGAATATATTTTCTTTGCCCCACAACACCTTTTTTTTCAATGTCTGCTTCTGACATTAACTTTGGCTGAGTCCTGGACCCAAAACAAAACAGTATAGACTCAACAACAGTGGGCCTAGTCTAGGAACGAGTCTCGTACAGGGTAGGTTGTCTGTAGTGGACTGACGCAATGGGAGAGGTATTCTGCACAATGTTTTGAAAACTTACAGTAATCAGGTAGGTCTAAAGTAACATTACTTCTGTTTTATGGAGTCTAAGACTGTACCCCCATGTGTAGAAACTGCATAGGATATTACTTACAGGAGTACTTAAGCAAATAATTCTCTACAACAATATGCATTTCATAATTAACTCATTACAAAGTTGGGCATCATGTTTGTTTAAATGTCAGATCTTTGTAATCGAGACTGCACACCAAATAAATCCATACCAACAGGTTACCATTAGGATAAGTGCATTCTTGCAGCATTCAAGTTACATACTCAATGTTAATGGGTATCTTCTAATATTCTTCATATCAATTGATCCAATTCCAGAATGAAAAGCAGGATTTAATATAGATAAATCATCCTGTCAGAACCAGGACATTAACTATATCATTTTACACAGGGTTAGTGCCCTTCTAGCTCCAAACAGATGATGCTTTTTTTTCTTTGCTCTGAATGCAGAGACTCAGAGAGTAGTAGAGTACCGAAGCTGTGACGTCATAAAAATCTATTTTTAGAATTTCTCAATTTTGTCTTCATATTCCGAAAGAACATCAAAAATAATGTCCAAATGTCGAAAACCAATTGAATATGTTAAGTATTGGCTGAGATATGACCATCTGAATAAATATACTCCCCATAGGACCTCAGTGTTATATGCTCTGGCTCCTAATGGTTAGGAGCCAGAGCATATAACACTGAGTTCCCATAGGACATAAATTAATTCAGATGGTCATATCTCAGCCGATACTTAACATATTCAATTGGTTTTTCGACATTTGGACATTATTTTTGATGTTCTTTCGGAATATGAAGAAAAAATTGAGAAATTCTAAAAATAGAGTTTTGATGACGTCACACTTCACCACTCTATGAGTGTTCATCTTCCTTCATACCCACTTATTTCATCTGTTTCAGAGCCAGAAAGACAATTGAAACTAGGTGTTAAAGACCGTCAATACTACTGGGCCAGAAGGGATTAGACCACACAGCGAGGTCACAGACAGGTGGCTATCTCATTAACTCAGCTCTCAACTAACATAAGAAAAAGAGGATCATGGGGGACCAACAGGCACCGATTGGCTAAATTTTCTATATAGAGGGAGCAAGTAGGTACAAGTAGGACAGTGGGGCTTTAAGGTATACAAGTTACTGGTGACTGATTGTCATATCCCCTGCAGAAGGACATTCCCAAGGATTTATAAACGCCTTCATGAACCCTAAATATGGGAACAGTTCTTTATTTTGTTAATACATGTGGCAGACCCTGCACAATGTTGATATGGACACAAATCCCACAAATCAAGCACATATTTATAATTTCCAACTTATAAAACATGAATTATTGTAAGTCATGGAAAAAAAATATATGCTGGTTCCCATACCATGAATATCTCATGTATACATGTAGTACTGTTATACGCCTAGACAAAGTAAAGTTAATGCTGGTCGAGACCCCGTAGAATCCCCATAGCATAGAGGGCAGTATTGGCCAAGTGCACACAAAACAAATGCAGGAGTGGCGCTATCTCAACACATAAGGAACTCCCATGCTTACTACGCCTTTCTGACGGGCGCACAATGAAAACCTAGACACGCCAGTAGGGTTGTTTCTTTCATTGCCGAGACATTAGCTAATGAGTAGAGTTTCCTTGTGATTACCTTTCACCTGAAGAACCGAGAAATGCAAAGGTTAAGCAGCGCCATTCCACAAACGGAGAATGGAACTCGAGGCTGGTGGCTGTGGGCTACATAACAGCAATGATGTGTTCATTCAATGTCTCCTTTAGCAGAATGCTAATTGTGAATTTACAAATGATTCTCATCTGAGTAACGTATTTTAACCTCCCCCCCCCCCTTTAAAAAAAGAAGATCTGTAAAAATTGCATTGTAAGAAGTTTCTTCTAGTGAAATAATTCTAATGTATAGTCATTTTCACCTTCCATAAATACACAACAAAATTGCAAATGTAGTAGATATCAACTGAAATACCGACAGACATTTCATGTCAACATGAATAATAAAAAAAGAATTCAAACTTAAATTCATTTACTTTTGTGATGCTTTAAATATTTGAAACCAAGGAAGACAAAGGATGATTTTTGTTTACTGCGTCCAAGGTGACCAATGTTACGTCTGACCGTTCCAGACTACTACCCGTAATAATTCCAAACCAGTGATGCTAAAACCAGAAAAGTAATGAAGACAAATCCAGAAATACGGTTTTGACTCAAGGCTTTGAAGTCTGACCCAGTTTCCACAAGAATATCATCTAGAAATCCAAGAATCAAAACAACAACAAAAGTAGGCCACACATTTTATGTAAGCATAGATTAGATTCAATATCTTAAAAAGCTAATTTGACGATGTTGTCTTGGCAACCTTCCATCTGTCATAATTCTGACAACAAATTGTCACTTAATTGCTTACTGGATTGCAAGTTAAACGTCGATGGTTATTGCAACTTTTAATAAATAAATATCAAAGTGTGGGGGAAAACAACAAAAATCATGTGCCTTGTGTTTTATCACCTATTGAAACATGTGAAACGTAACCTGTCAATTATTTCTATGGAATATTTAATTACGTATTGGAACAGCCCTTAAGTTAATTTCTCCAAATTCTTCATGATGATGTTTCAGATAGAGCAAATCAACAAAGAATAAAAACATTTGTTGATAAGATTGTACATCTGACTAATTAATGTTTGCATTTACATAACATTTCCTTTCAAAATTGGTTAAAGATTATAATTTGGTAAAGTTTGCAATAAATTATTTTTGTTGTTGTTAAATTTAAAGTGGCTTAGAGAAACATTAAGTGTCAGTTTAACATTTTCTCTTTAATAATTCAGCACTTTCTTTAAACAGACAATTCAATATTAATCCATCCTTATACAAGTTATAGCATACTACTTGTTATGACAAGTATGGTTTATACTTTGAGTGTTTTATTATCCTACATTTCCTCTTTCGATTCCTTTGATGTCATAAAGCAATCCGGGGCAACAAAAAATGACGTCAAAACGTTATAAATACACCACATGATGCTAAACTATTTTATATGTCGATATGAATACATTTACACATGGTGAATGAACAAAAAATATGGATTGTTAAATAATTCTTTAAAAGCTTAAGTGTGTTCACGAAACTGGTAATAATAGGAAAACCATATATAGCATTTATGAATAGTTAGCAATATGTTGTAATTAATGTATGTAATAGCTTCTATCAAACTTGACATTGTACTTACAGGCTTTATCAAATGAATAAAACAGCAACTGAGGAAGTAAAACCACCAACAAATGAAACCACAATAAATATCTGACATTATTTGTACGTCCAATAATGGGCTTATGGGTTTTATTAACCCATCAAACAACCAACAAAATAACAAAATACCGGTAACAAACGAAGGCAGAAAATATCTTCTACGCGGTTACTCTCTCATTTGGAACCGTTCCTTGTGAGTACTGGGCCTCGTTCCATCTTGGACAAAAAAAGGGGGGCAACTGATTTGCCGAAGACGAATTCATATTTCATCTCTCTGCCAGGGGTGAAAGGAGGTCGGCACAGCTTCTGTTCATCTCTAGTCTAAAAAAGTACCTCTCTACTAAGTAGTTGGTGTCAATGACCTGGGCCTGTTTGTCACAATTTTCTCAAAATTTCCCCTTTTAACACGCACATCAAAGGGCCAAGTCAAAATTGAAGCCAAAGATTTGTTCTCGCATAGACAAGGGAATACAAAAGTGTTCAATCTTGTGACTTTTGTTTTTAAATATGGCGATCTCCCCAAATTTGATAACCCTTGATCTATTGATGTTTGTTTTAATGGGGGGGGGGAAGAATTAAAATCAATTAGATGAAATGATTTGACTTTCAAAATTGTGTGGTTCTGAATGAAAGGATATTCATATTCCCTCAATAAAATTATGTTTAACACACTGTTAGGTTTTTTTAAATCAGGATGCAAAAATCTTTTGGAACTAACAAATTAATCAAATAAGAAACACATGCACTGCATGTATAATAAAATATCAAGGTCTCTTTGTCTGGCATATAGCACAAAGTGCACCGTACATTTTTTTTATGGTTAAATCAAACATATATGACTTTGGTTGTTTTTTTATTATTGTTGTTATTCAGAAGTATCTTTCCAGCTAAAGGTGAAATTTTAAAATTACTAAATCACTATATAAATATACATTTTTCCTTACTAATTAGGCCACTAATCGTTCAGTCTAACATAGTTGTGCATGTGTTTTTTCTTTTTTTTACTTTCCCAGAACAAATCAGATAACCTTTAGGCAAATCTAAAATATTTTCAAAATCATATTCTTATTTGTATATCCTTCATATCAACATAAAACACATTTTATAACTGAGAGTGGACTGAAAACTAAGACTAACCATTGCTACCTGTTCGGCTATGGTGAAAGAGCTCATATTTCAAGATTGGTTATTGAAAATTAAGACAAATGTCATATCGCCCTGACTCAAAGCACCATCCAAGTCTCATTCATTTTCAAGTTTAGACCTGGTGGCATTCCACCTATCCATAATTGATGTTTTTCATCTAAATCCGACCACTTGATTGTAATTTGTATGCGATTGATTATTAAAGGCTTTAGAATGTATGCAAAACGGTCACTTTAGTTTCTCCATCGGGATTAGAAAAGAGGTGTGCCCATTTCAAATAAGCTTGTAACTCTCAAGCAAGGGACACGTCTGCTTATATTAGATTATACCTTTTGTATCATGGTTTGTTTTTTTCCTCAACAAACAAAAAAAGAAGAAATTAGTAATCCTAACATTTAAACAGTTTGTATGCTGTCCATTGTATTTCTAAATACTGATAAGTTTATTGAATAGCAATTTTTCTTCTTGCAATCAAATTTAGCATTCAACATTTTATACAGCATCTAAGAAAGAGGTACCGGTACAATGTAAATATTTGGTGTGACTTTCATGTCAATTTTTAGGGTCAAGCTACATTACGGTCAGTTAGTCAAGTGTGTACTGGACCTAAGAGAGCCTGTTTGTAATAACATGCAAGACATGATAGAGATATTAGAGGTCATGTTGAGCCATCTCAGACACCATCTGCCATTTTCTTCAATTCTTCATTTACCTCACATACCCCCTTCTCCATCCCCTCCCCCCCCCCCCCCCCACCATCCCCCCCTTCTTTTCTGTCATGTCCTTTTACCCTTCATCTTTTGATTGCCAAGCCTCCCCTTCCCCTGAATTATATTTTAAAATCACTATCCCCCACCCCTCCCTTTCTGTAATGTCCTTCTACACATTATCCTTTGAGTGCACCCCCAAGAAGCATTCATTTATTTAAATACTCAGATAGTTTTCATAATATCTGGGGAAAGCTGGAGACCCTAGATAAATTCTAGCACTCAAAAATGAAAATAAATCAGCTTGACATGCAGTAATATAGTCCCATTTTACCAACTTATGAGAATATAATGGGATCAAAGTGGCATTATTTTGGTGATATGATAAGCTGCATTAACACTTCGGCTAAAACCTTTGGTTTTTCTTACATTCTAGTGTTTTGTAAGAAGATGCCATACAAACACAATGAAAAACACAAATCGAAAAATCCATTCACATTTTTTAAATTGGATTTTCCAGTAGTATAAATGGTAGTAAAAGAAAAAGATGGTTTTTCCAATTGTTTTTTCTGCGATGTAAATGGGCCTGATCATCATACAAACATCGCTTATTAAAGAGTGACAAATTGTGATAGCAACAATTTGTACATGACCCTTTCTTTTTCTTTTATTAAAGCATTCACTTGCATCATACCTGCATGAGTTGAATTAGTATTCATTCCAGGCCATTTCTATATGAAGTTGCTAATTCATTCTAATCCATCACAAATTTAAAACATTTTTTTCAGTCAGCTCTTGCACAATTTTTTCAATGAGGTTTTTGAAATACAGTAAAGTATATAAAAAAAAGCCTTTAGACTTGATAGCATTTATGGATGGCTAATATGAAATAATCATTATTTATGAAAATCAACATTGCCTTGCCTGAAAGGTAGACTAAGGCTGCATTACTCATATAATGCATTTTTGGACAGAGAAAAAATTCTTAAGTACCTTCATTTTTAACACCATTCAAAATAAACTATTGGCATTGGGACTGTCTGGTCAAGCCATCATTCACTTGAATGGTCAGTTAGATTGCTATCTGATCATAAACAGATTATTGGTCAGCCATTCACACATACTGACCGTAATAAATGATGGTGATCACGATGATTATCACACCATGATACCTCACTCATATACATACAACCTGTTTAGAGGCACAAGATAATTATTTAATATACATTAAAACAGGGTTAATGCCCTTGTAGCTCTGAACAGTCGACATGCCAAATTCATTGCCCAAAGAATATGGTGGACACAACACGAAGAAGTAACTACTTGGGTATACCGTAAAACCATACACTCTCAGCTTGCATCAAGAAAACTTTCATGAATAGCATAAATTCAGTGTTAGATTTTAATTATATTTCTTGTAGCATGAAACTTGAGCCCCAAAAATCTTAACTAGTCGCAAACTTCATGAACATTTCATAAATGTAAAACTTTCTGGTTCTGTATCTTTGACATATCATTAAACCTAACACAAACTATTAACCATAATCCTAATCCTAAACCTAACCACTATGTCAAACTTCACTAACATTTCATATATGTAAAAACTTTCATGTTTTATCGCACCTCACTTAAAACGACCAAGTTCACTGTACACAGAATATCATCTACCTATTGAGTGTCAGAAGGATGTAACTCATACATTTACATATAGCTAACATCCTTCTGTCTCCCAACTGATATATACTGCACACAATGAGGTAAAGATGAAGAAGTAAACTATTTAGTGCGTTCTTCTTCTATTTAGATTGTATCTTTTCAGTCTAATCAAACAGTTACTTTCCCACATCTGACAGGAGAAAAAACAGATTCAAACCACACCTGAAAGAAGACACCACAGATAAATAATCAATGATCAGGAAATCTAGCCATTATGACAGATCGACACAGCGATTAATATTGCATTTTATTATTTTATTTATTTACACTTTGACTTTAAACGATAAATGGGGAAAGTGTGAACTGAATCGGACTGAGGAAAACGTGTGGTCAGTCGCATTGAACTTTTGTACAGTCAAGTCTGGAATAACATTTGGTTTTGATAAAAGCCCAACATGGAGTCTTTTTTATTTTGCGGAGCAGGAGTTTGTTCTATGCCCCTGGCGCAAATATCTCAGAATTAAAAGTAGAACATTGGTGGACACACACAAAAATTGATGAAGTATAATTCAATATGACTCTAAAATACTTGAGATTTGAAGAAAAGAAATATCTCAGAGTAGGAAAAACACTTTTCATAGCACGCAATGAACAGCTGCTGCTCATATATGTTTGTTGAATTTGTACAAGTTAAGAAAGTTGTACATCTTTTGTCAATTACACTTTTTTCTAGTTCTAAAAATGCACTGAATATTAAATGTAAAAACACACTCTTAAAGGGATCCGGTAACTTTGTCTCAGATTCTGAAACAAAACCCTGGATTTAGCTCATGCTGCAATGATAATTATAAACCTTTAGGTCAGTCAGGAACCCCATGACTTTTACAAGACGATCGCCTGTCTGATTATCAAGATTTTATGATTGGAATTACAAATTTTTTGTAAACCATTTGCTAAAAGGTTTGCATAACATTACAGTTTATTGGGGGAAACGAGTATGGTAAAACCGGTCACTCAAAGATTTTTACTTTTTTGAGGCACTTCTTGATCATTTTAAAGCACAATTTTTTTAGGGCTTCAATATTTCACCATATCACAGACACTGATAACATGTAGGGACGTGTGTCTCAGATTTAACATTGTTAAATGATCGCTTTAACAGTTACGCTTAGAGAAACACTACATGAAGAAATGCCAAAAGCTTGAAAGAACACACTTAAAATTGCATTTCATTTCCTCTCTCTCTCAAAAAAAGCCAAGTAGGAACCACCTTGCTTTAATACAAGCAATGCTTAAACCATTGCCTACTGGAATCGGGTGTTCTCTGTATTAAGCCTATGGGATTAGAGAATTCAGTAGTCAACAGGGTTAGGTATGAACAGATTGCTCTCTCCATCACCTACATATCCCCCTCCCCATCCCAATCCCTTCCCCCTCCCAGACTTCTCAAATGCGACATTGCTGGGAGAGAGGATGAGGGGGATGAGGAGACTGAGAAAGCGAGGCTGGATTAGAACAATAATATCCAACTAAATCCTACAGGGAAAACTGCCAGGGAGACAAAGGAAGAGAAAGGGAATATTTGCTCCGAGGGTTGGCGATTTTTTTTTCTTCTTCTTGCACTCGATTCACGTCACCCCCTCCCCCCAAGACGTCGACTCTCGCTGGAATGACTATGAATTTTATGCGTGCACAAAACAGGCACTGAGATAAATGTGAAAACATTTTGGAATGGAGAGAGACAATACATTTAGAGGGGGGAAATGAATTGGGGGGGGGGGGGGAGGGTGAATATAGTTTCTACCCTGGTTACAAAATGTGCAAAATAGCTCTTAAAATAAAATCATATTTAAGTTGATCTACTATCTAGCCTACCCTTATTCCTTATGTTGCTACAAACCACACATATAATTAACACTATAGATAGTAAGCCTTCATTTTTGAAAATATGTTCAAGATTTAACTACGGTAACCTGCTTCTTGGAAACCACAAACCAACCAAAATAATATCTTGTTAGTATAAGAGCTTTTAAACCGTTTGTTATGACCACACACTAGAATTTCAATTAACTTTACGTGCAATATGTTCAAAAGCAATAATTACGGTGTCATGAGACTTTAACAAAATCAATTAGAATTGAAACAGATGTGTGTAGGAGTGGAGAAGGAGAAAGGAGTGATGAAGGAAAATGATTGATCAATCCTGGAAAGGAGACTATAAAGCTGCTGGTACATTAGCTTTGGTTGGGATAAACATATTTCAAGATTCTGAGGACGAGAAAAAGGATACATTTGTCAAATATTTGCTTGTGAAGAGGACTTGAGGCTCAAGCATATCTCTAGGAGGATGAAGGGTATATTAGAGGTGTTTGCTTCCGATTACCGATTAGAAATAATCGCTGTGTGCAGAAAGCTTCAAATTGCAGCCAGAATGTACAATGTTCCAGGGACAGGAGGCAGGGGGAGGGGGGGGGGCACGATTTTCTTAAAGTACAATATTAAGGGAGAAGATAAAAGGTACAAACTGCCTCAGCAAGGGGAGGGGGGAAGGGGGTAACCTCTCAAAGTACATTTTCAGGAACACACAAAATGCTAAGGGAAGTTCCAAGGGAAAGGTTGCCTTACAGTGCAATCTTTGGAAATATGACAGAACACTATTTTCTACTACTAGGGAGGGGTATGCCTTAAAATGATTTTATGTTCAAGGAATAATAAGGAATGATACAGAATCCCCATTGATGGGGGGGGGGGGCATTATCAACCCTAAAGAAGTGCAATGTCAAGGAATAAGAAAGAATGGTATAGAATGTTCCAGAGAGGGATGTGTGGTACCTTGAACAAAAAGGGAGATGAGAAATGTTACCACTCTTTGAGGATCCTATTCTGTAGATGTGTTATCATTTGACTTCGAAGGTAGTAATGAACAGGGTTAGAAATGTGAAAAACCTCTCAATAAATCCATCTACATCAATATACTTGGTAATGAGGACTGTAAAAAGGCAGAAAATAATGAATAAAATTTCACATGTGAGGGATTACAAACAACGAAGGTCACACTTTAATGAAGATAATGGTAATGATAGAGTAATAATGTTGTGAAGGCCAATGTGATGACACAGGGAAACCATTATCCTGATAAATATTTCATGAAACATAGTAATGATATATTCGCGATGAATATAGGATGAATATGGGCTACAGGTTATGTATCGTTTAATTTCTTTTCATTATTTCACAACAAAACACTCCTCCCACCTCTAACTGATCATACAGCATTCCATTTTCATTTGATTTCTGCTATACATATCCATCTCCATATCAATTCAAAGGCCCCGAGAAAAAAGACAGGCCATGCATTCCACTTAGCCATGGATTTCCTCACTGATCAATTGTGCATCAAGTAGGCCTATGAGCAATTAATTCCTATTGCTCAATGAATACGCACCGCCCGACAAGACTCGATCGGAGAAGGAAGGAAAAAAACACCTATTTATGTGAGAGTCCTTAATATTGACCTCCCCGTGCCACACATAAAACCTACTTCAATGCAATCACCGCATACACTTTACATACCTGCACATGAAAGTCACACACGACCTTAAAACGATGCACCAACCTCCTAAATCGGTGGTGCTCGCTTCTTCCACGAATATAGGCCTACCCGGCCACGCACAACATGTATACACACCCAGTTTACACAATGGGCAATCCACATTACCGTGCGAATTTGGACAATTGAATCTTGGATGATTTCTTTTTTGTTGTTGTTAATTTAGGATAAAAGGTGATATGATTTTTAGCTTAGCTATCAACAACTTCAACATTTGCAAATGAGAGGGATACATTGAGTTATTTTTAATTTATTGCTTGTAAAACAAAGAATGTCAGCAAGGAAGAAAAATGCAGGTATGCTTACACATATATATGCAATTTTTTCTTCTTCTCTCTTTTGTTGTTGTTTATATTCATTCCAATAATCTCATTCTCTTTCTCTCTCTCTCTCTCTCTCTCTCTCTCTCTCTCTCTTCCTCTCTCTTTCTCTCTCTCTCTTTCTCTTTCTCTTTCTCTCACCTCTTTCTCTTCCCCTCTCTCTCTCTCCCTCTCTCTCATTGATCATGTCACCAACATACATGTTTCTATATGCATTTGTTCTTCTCTTACCTTTACTCTATGCTTAGCATTAATGGGAAGTACCAGGGAGGACTTCCCCTTTAATATATATCCCTTTGCCATATATGTACTTCCATTCCTCTTTCTTCCCTCCCCTTTTTCTTATTTCTTACTCTTAGCATTCTTTCTCTGCTTGCTATATTACACATACAAATACATGAACATAAGGGTTGAGCACAATTACACAAACATGTTGGCCTCGCTCTCTAAGGGTGCGTTTATGCTTGATTTTGAAGGTAGAATGAGCGATCTGAAACGCTCATCGTAATCGCAGTTCCACAGTGTACTGTTTATGCTCACTTCTCTGGCTCCTCCAGGCAAATCTGGCTGGGTGGCCTTGCAGCTGGATTCGCAAACCTGCACTGCGCATGCTACGTAGACCCACTAGAGGTCAGTGCGTTGACCCCATTTAAACGCGTTTACAAATGATTGTGCGTTTATGCTTACCAGAATCGCTGATTTTGCAGCATCGCCGATCGTAAACGCACCTTTTGGTGAGTTTACGATCAGCGATCGTGATCGCCGTTTTTCAGTGATTCTACAAAAATGAGAAAGGATGCAACCGTGTTTTGAACTAAACGTGTAACAGATGCCTGATTCTGGCCAGAAAAAGTTGAGAATAAACATACCCTATCATGGCACCAGCTTATTCTGCTTCCTGCAACTCCAAAAAAATATTGACCTCCTTGGTGTAATGTAATGGATAATGTCACCAATCCAATAATGAAGATATGAACACATGACCGTGTAAAGTATTGGTTCAAGGTTTATTATGGAACATTCTCAGGCCGCCGGTTTCAACTCTCGAGTTCATCTTTTACACCCGTGTCGCGCGCATGCGCGTTCTACAACATAATATCATGACATCCCCCCTCTTTAAACAAAAAGCATCTATCAAATGAATATCCAATATTTTTCACTGTGGTGTAGTTAACATACATCAGAATATATAACGTGAATGAGTAACTGTAATTTGCATCAGAGGGTACAATATCAATTAGATAACAGCACTTCATGTCAAAGATAACTTGGAAGATCTTGTCAACTTTAATTGTTGTAAACTAGAAAAGCATTTTATCCTAACACAACCAGTTTGAAGATAGTTATTTCTTTCCAACTTGTCATTGTAACTAACTAATTATTCGTATGGAACTTTATGATCAACAGTAATCCAATACTAATATCAAAGAATCCTTTAACAACTTGAACATCGAAAATACAAAACCATCGCAAATGTATAAACTTGCAAACTCAGTAAACTCAATCTTTTGGCATATAACTTTGACATGCACAGCATAAATCAATAAAGAACAAGAGCATTTATATTATAGCGGCATTTGTCAAGTCAATACACATGTTATAGCGTGACAACTGAACATTTGAGAGATGGCTGTATGAAACGGTATAAATGTACATGATGTATGCACTACTGAATTTGTTATGTTTAAACTCCACTAACATATTGAAACATGTCTTAGGATTGTATTATTGAAAAGAAGTGCTAGGTTACTATATATATATGTGAATATATCTGTTCACAAAATAGAATCCTTATATTCTATCGCTATTGTTTAATATCCATTCTACAAAATGTCTATTATAAACACAAAAACAAAACAAACTAATAACTAATCCCTTTCTCACTTCTAAAAAGTGAGAATACTCAATGCTCTTCAATATAACGTTTTGGGGGCTTAACAGGACGACCACTTCTAGTTTGGTAGGTACGTGGTTGAGTAGTATCTTGGTGATTTCCAAGGCTACGCGAGTTTTGTTGTTGGTTGTCATTCCTGTTTGTGCCTTTCTCATCAGTTAGATTGGAATTCCTTTGTGTTGCTGGAAAATTCCTGAGGTGACTCCTGTTCCTTCGGAGACTTCTTCCATTGGGCGTATGCACAATATAGGAACGGGGTTCACTGGACACTCCTGTCACTGTGACTGGTATCCAAGTAGGTCTACCAGTTCCTACTTCTCTCATCATGGCTCTCTGACCAACATGAAGATCAGGAAGAGTCTTTACTCCATGCTTGTCATGTTGCTCTTTTTGTTTCTCTTGCCGTTTGATGAGCAGTCGACGAACATCGTCTCTCGTTGGATCAGTACGGCCACTCGTTGATGGGAGATTGCTTCTAACCTTCCGACCATACAATATCTCAGTGGGTGAAGGGATATCGCCACTGATAGGGGTGGTTCTAAGACATAACAGACCCATGAGTATGTCCTCTCGTCTCTCCAAACACTTCTGCATGACCGCCTTCACAGTCTGTATCGATCTTTCAACCAGGCCATTACTCCTTGGGTAGTGCGGACTTGAAGTCACATGCTTGAATCCCCAAGTTTGGCTGAAGTTGTGGTATTCCTCACTTGCAAACTGCGGCCCGTTATCACTGATAACTTTGGTCGGGATGCCATGTTCACTGAATACTAACTTCGTCAACTGGATTATTGCATCGCTAGTGCATCTGCCAGACACTTGCTTCACAAATGGACACTTAGAGAAGTAGTCGGTGATGATCAAGTATTCCTTGTTGTTGAAGAAAAATAGATCTGTGCCAACCACCTGCCATGGTCCCTCTGGTACATCATGAGTGATGAGAGGTTCAGACATCTGTTGTCTCTGATGAGCTTGGCATGTCATACAACTGCGTGTCATATCTTCGACATCCTTGCTAATTCCTGGCCAATACACAGAAGACTTGGCTCTCTGCTGAGACTTGACGATGCCTAAGTGGCCTGTGTGAATCATCTGGAGTACATCCTGTCGAAGTGGACCAGGGATAAACACACAATCCCCCTTCATTAGGATACCATCTTCTACGGAAAGCTTGTCACGACAGGACCAGAACGTTCGGATGTCTTTATGCAGGTCCTTCGGATCTTCTGGCCATCCATCTGTAACAACGCTCACTAGCTTCCTGAGGGTTTCATCCGCTTCTGTCAACTTGCGAATTTCTTCCAGCTTCTCATCCGAGTAGTGAACTGCATGAATAGTCATCTCAAAGTCCAAGGTTGGCTCCTCGCTCGGATTGAGACGAGATAGGGCATCTGCTAACAGCATTTCCTTTCCAGGACGGTACACAACCTTGAAATTATATGGCTGTAGCCGCAACATCATCCTCTGGAGTCTCGGTGGAGTATCCGCCAGATTCTTATGTTGAATATTCTCAAGCGGCTTATGATCTGACTGGATGGTGAAACTCGAGCCAAAGACATAGGTGTGGAACCGGGTACACCCAAAAACTACTGCCAAAAGCTCCCTTTCTATGTTGGCATATCTCTGCTCTGTAGGGGTAAGTG
This sequence comes from Strongylocentrotus droebachiensis, assembly GCA_035222895.1. Classification (NCBI taxonomy): domain Eukaryota; kingdom Metazoa; phylum Echinodermata; class Echinoidea; order Camarodonta; family Strongylocentrotidae; genus Strongylocentrotus; species Strongylocentrotus droebachiensis. Next base: position 125,222 of record JAVYIG010005203.1, read on the forward strand.
CTTTACTGGCAAAAGCAACAGGCTTGTTGTCCTGCAAGAGTGCGGCTCCTACTCCCTTCTGGGAGGCGTCAACCTGTATGACTGTTGGTTTCCTCGGGTCGAAGTACGTCAGAGTTGTAGATTCTGAGATCCTCTCTTTCAGTGCTTCGAAGGCTCGTTGATGTGTGGCAGTCCACTGCCACTCACTGTCTTTGCGTAGCAACCCACGCAATGCATCTGTGTGATCTGCCATGTGTGCAACAAATGGTGAGAGATACTGGACCATCCCCAGGAACCTCTGAAGATCCTTCACATTCTCTGGGGGCGGTATGCTCTTGATGCTTGCCACCTTATCAGGGTCAGGGTGCACACCTGCAGCATCATAGTAGCATCCAAAGAACTTGACTGATGGAATGTTGATCTCGCACTTGTCCGGGTTGAATACCAGCCCATATTCCTGTGAGACTTCCATCAGATTGATAAGATTCTTGTCATGCTCCAGCTGATCTTGACCAAACACAACAACGTCGTCAGCTATGCCTATAGTTCCCGGACATTGCTCTAGTATCGTGTCCATCTTCTCCTGGAAGATATCTTGGGACACATTCAAACCAAAAGGCAGTCTCAAATAGCGAAAGCGTCCAAGTGGAGAATTGAACGTTGTCATGAAGCTCGACTCTTCATCCAGCACAACGCTCCAATACCCATGACGAGCATCCAGTTTAGTGAAGACTTTAGCTCCGCTCATCTTGTGAGTTATTTCCTCAAGAGTAGGCGTCTTATGGTGGGTACGCTTTGTTGCCCTATTAAGGTCCTTTGGATCAAGACAAATCCGGAGCTTGCCATTTGACTTGCGACTTACGGCTAGCGAAGACACCCAATCAGTGGGTTCAGTCACCTTGCTGATGACACCAATGTCCTCCATGCGGCGCAGTTCTTGCTCCAATTCATCCTTCAAGTGAATGGGCAGCCTCCTTGGTGGATGCACTACAGGTTCAGCATCCTCACGTAGAGTCAAATGAAATGTTCCAGGGAATCTCCCAATGCCTCTGAAACGGGCAGGGAATCTTGAACGGAGGTCTTCCTTGTCCTTAATAGGCTTACTTCCAGTCTCTGACATTGCACAATGGAGTGTCACCAGCTTCAATTTCCGAGAACTAGGCAGTCCAAGTATGGCTGGGCCATCTGTATCCACAACATAAAATGTTGCCCTCGCCCAATCTCCTTCTCCGTATCTGCATAGAAAGCTAACACACCCATAATGCGGTATTTGAGTTTTATTGGGGCAAACCAGAGTTGTCCTCCTCTGCATTAGTGAAGATCTAAGAGGGTGTCCTCCTTCATCCACCTGCTTAGGGTACACCTTCTTGAAGATCCTCACAGGAAGGATATTCCCTTGTGCACCTGTGTCGACCTTCACCTTAAGTGTGTGGTTTCCAGGTCTGTCATCAAAAGAGACTTGCAGGGTAGCAATCACTTCATCCCTGTTGTCCACTTCAGGGATACTGTCTACATGAAGGTTCACTGTGATAGTCCCCAAAGATAAACTATCAAAGGTATCTTCAATTTCTTGAGTCTCATCATCTTTGAAGTCAAGGGGGTGCATGTCCCGCTTCTCCTCTCTGCCTCTCTGGGAGTACTTCTGAGACTGCGGGCCAGAATTCTGCTTCTTAAAGTTCTTATTATATCCACCAGTCTTACCCCCTTGAGAGCGATTCGGGCAGCATTTCCTCCAGTGGCCCCTTTTCCCACATGCATTACAAGTCGATTTGTATGCTGGACATGCCTTGGGTTGATGCTGAGTAGCACAAAATCTGCACCTCTTGGCCTTCTGGAAAACATGAATGTCAGCCTTGTCCATGGTCTGGAGTTGGTGCATATGAGCTGTACTTGCTTCGTGCGCCCTTGCGATGTCTATCGCCTCCTCCAAGTTCAGTTTACTATCTTTTGCCAACAACAGCTTCTGCACTTCCGGGTACTTGACTCCTGATATCAGAACTTCAATAATGCGCTCATCCATCATCCCAATTGGCTGATCAGATCCTTGTTTCTTGGCAGGAAACATGCATTTCGATGCCTTAGACTTACATCGCAGCACAAAATCCTCAATAGATTCAGAATTGTCCTGCCTGAACCTCTGAAATTCCAAGCGATGAATGCGGAAGTTTTCTGTTGGCTGGACTTGGCCGGCAAAATGCGTCCAAATATTGTTTGGGTCAGCACACTGGTCTTCACTCAAGTCCCACGTGTTGAACATACGCAAACCTTCTCTGCCAGACCACATAACTATGTAGTTATATTGTTCCTTCACTGGAATGTTCTTCACCCGAAACCACATGTTTGAGAGCTGCTTGAACTCCCTAAATGCTTGAGCCCTATCAGGACTATTCCAGTCAAAAACTGGTGTAGGAATAGGTGTAGCCATGGTGAATTCCGTAAATCACCGACTCAAGCTGCTATAAAGGCAAATAAAGGTTAAATATCAACCTGCTAAATTCAATGTACTGTTATTTTCACATGCATGGATAACATCAAGTAAAACATGGAAATATTGCATTCATCATACTCTGAAAATGATACAATAATGATTCATCCATGCAAATGTACGGCGTATCTTCTCCTCAGTAGATCACATAATACCTGTTATAATGTATCCATTAGGAGTACTCTGTACACAGAAAATCTGTACCAGATCAATTTTACCCGTAGTAAAATTTAAATTAGCATCAAACAGTTACGAAATGTAGCATGGGCTGGTACCAATACCTACATAACCTCAGCTTCAAAATGTGCAAAGCCTCAATGTAAACAATACAGTTTAATAATTTTAATTTATCAAATGTATCAACACACAATTCTCAGCTTCAAATAATGTGCAAAAATCCCAATTTACACATGCACAGTACTTGCTGTAAATGTCAATGTCTTATGCCTGGCGACTTAACAACTGAGTCCAAATGCCAGAACTTTCTAAATGAGTCCAAAAATGTTCATGGAACCATCCATACTAGCAGTCACAGTTCTTCCACGACATGGATAACCGCTAATTCAGTTCATACAGCAACAGTTCTTTGGCTTTGCTTCACCGGATGAACAGTCACAACTGCTAATGATTAATGTCCATCAAGTACTCGATCACGTCCTCGCCGACGCTAAGGAGACGGGACGGAACTTGATTGAAGTTGGTCCAACTTCACAGGTCCAAGACAAATTGCGTAACTCCAGTCCTAGTCTCGGACTATCCAGTACCGCAGCATAATCAAGCCCATTCAGCAATCACGTAGATCTAGAGATAGAACGTAACTTAGGCTTATTCAAGGTGTTGACTTGTAGACTCTAGTCCATATCAGGTCCAACACTGCATCCAATCAGGACTAGGTCCAGATCTAGTCCAGTTTCACACAAAACTGCTCGACTCAGCACAAATTACGAAGGCTGATCTAAGCACAGCACAGCGTCCAATAATTACTAGGTCTAGATCTATGCTAGATCACCAGTCAACCTTTAGTACTAACGGGTCCAATTTGGATCGAAGCTAAGTCCAGATCTAATCTAGATCCCGGACCAATTACACAATTTTAGTGTCTCACCTCGGCTCACAATTTTAGCAATCCCGTGGTCTATCATCGGCTAGCTGCATTGCTCCTGCGTTTTAGTTCTGGTCCAAAACCTGCGTGTTGCTCTGGAACCCGTACTCCGTAGTCGAAACAGCGGACGATCCAGCAACAGATCCAGATTACACTAGCCCATGTCCTAATAAACAGATCACAGTCCGGGCCCCGCTTCGGCGCTTGCTTCCATCAGAAGCCAAATACAGACCGACCTCGAACTCAGAGCGACGACCAACCAATCACATTCAAACACTGACAGTGTCCTCGGCGGGCATATCGTGCACATCCATATCGACTGCGCACACATGTAGTCAGTTCATACCTCCGGCGCCAAACGCTCAATAAAACAGTCCGTTTGATCCTCAAAATTTCACTTCCATAACGTGAGTCCAACTACCGCTGGCTGCCACCATGTAATGTAATGGATAATGTCACCAATCCAATAATGAAGATATGAACACATGACCGTGTAAAGTATTGGTTCAAGGTTTATTATGGAACATTCTCAGGCCGCCGGTTTCAACTCTCGAGTTCATCTTTTACACCCGTGTCGCGCGCATGCGCGTTCTACAACATAATATCATGACACTTGGGACTTTTCTTAGCAGCTAATTCAGGTCAAGGTCACATTCATTCCATAACTATACAGAGTTTTTTACCTTAAAGATGAAGTTGAGTTCTGGTCATGCGATTGCATTGTGATCAGAAAAGGTTGATCATCTAGCATATAAGTATTGGTGTGTACTGCAAGGTTCTGGAATCATCAAAATGATAAGAAATATGGCCCAGTCTTCGTAAAGTTATAAGCACTGTACACAGAAAGATGTATATGGGACTATACGCACACGTGCGCGACACATGCATTTATCTCTCACAGACCATGTAGATAAACTAATTTACCAAATATATCAATTAGTAGGCAATTCCCGGCAAAATTTGTTTCATCATGTATTAGTCAAAACATATTCTTTCACATGATTGGTAATAAGAGCTTCCATTTCATTTTTTTGAAATTGGCATTTTTCCAATACTGGTCTTTACCTTTAAACATAGCAATGAACTGGCTATACCTGTATGTGAGCCATTCAAACTATAATGCGATAAATGAATAAGAATGGAGGAAACATTACAGCAGCAGTGAGGTTTTCATTCCACCTCTATACATCTCTTTTGCTCTTTCCCTCTATTTGTTTTGTTCTCAGCCTCTAGAGTAATGTGTGTGTCTCTCTACCCCCCCCCCCCCATCCTTTTCTATATCTCTCTCTCTCTCTCTCTCTCTTTCTCTCTTTCTCCCTCTCTCTTTCTCTCTCTCAATCTTCTCTCGCATTAGTCTTCTTCTAGACACGAAATGGCTAAGATTGGTGGGTATTGGTAAATAACTGCAATGTACTGATATGAAATGCCTACTGACAGTACTGAGCATGAGATGAGAACAAAAGAGAGAGAGAGATAGACAGACACACACACACACACACACACACACACACAAAGAGATAGAGAGAAAGAGGGACAGAGAAAGACGCAGTCAAAATGTTTTGTTTTTTTCTCATAAATAGTGTCCCGCATTGCATTTATCTCTCCTGTGTATTTTTCCCCAACTGTTAACTCCAAATGGTGCACAAGAATTCATCCATCCCCGATGATTTCTGCCATATGCAATGTCCAAACATTTTTATGACCAATTTTGTCCTAATTGCAAGGGTCAATTTTTATCCCAAGAAAGGCATACACACCAGGCAGCAAATCTCTTGATACACTTGTTGTCCCACAGTCATTGTACAACTAAGGATTCATGGTCATATATGCATAATGGCATTGGAATCCACTTCAAATAATCAAAATCAATAAATAATTGGAGTGATTATAAATAATAAACCTGTTTCTATGTGTGTGTGTTAAACTACCATCGTAGCAGAAACAACAGATGGAATTATTGAATGCCAAAAACCTCAAAGCACACATTCATTCATCTTTTAATTATTCATTTGCCTATATATACACACAATCATTTGTTTATTCCTAATTTGTTTTTTATCCAAGATGATCCTTTAGGTTTTATACCTGCATATCTTATTGAACTTATACAGGATTCACGAATATATGTCTGTTTGGAGCCAGAAGGGAAAAAAAAATGTGTAAAAAAAATGTAAAAGTGTTTTAAAAAATGCATTAATTCCCTTCAGACTCGCAACAAATAATATAACAGTTTTACCGAGATGATGTACACACCTGTATGTACCGTTCCCTAATTGAATTCATGCTATTTTCCTAAATATTCTTTTTAAAATTCATCCATCCAGTACCCCCTTCCTTCTTCACCACCCCCCCCCCCCTTTCCTCTCTTTAATGCTAAAGCTTTTGGTTCCTTCTCTCTCTCTCTCTCTCTTTCCTCTTGTTCCCAATCCCAATTGTTTGTCTACATGTACATGTGTCACTGACATTCACTTCAAAAAATACAATGACATGTGTGCCACAGGACCTGCTTTACATTATGCATCAGTCCTTTGTACGGTCATGAAGTTTGCCCCATAAAATCAAATCTATCATATCAAATTTGTCACTAGTACAATGAGAGAAAAGCATGACTTTATAGCTTGTAAAAGGCCCTCATGAAGAGGCTGTGGATTTGGGAACATGGATTGCATGCCACAAAAGTCAACCCTGTCTGAACTTTAGAATTTAACCTGGATTTCAGGAGTCACGATTCTGATCACTGTGATATTAAAAGAACACCATTTTATGTTGTGATCCAATGAATGTTTCCGCAACATAAACTTCAGGCTTCATTTTGCCAAAGATATATGGATAGGGTTGCAATATGGTTTTATAACACTCTAGGCTTAGGTTTAGGTTAAAGTTAAGATTTAGGTTTAGGGTGAAGGTTAGACAGGTTAGGGTTAGTGGGTATAGTCGTACGTGAAGTAGCCAACTTCGCAATTACCACATAACACTGAGCCAACGGGTATTACACTCCTGTGCGTATGTCCGTGTGTTGCCTTCTATATACCCACGCATAAGCAACTATAAGGTATATGATTAAGATTATGGACAATTTTAGGTTAAATGATATGTCAAAGATAGAAGTAGATCCAGTGACTACTTACTGAATTCTAATACAGGAATCAATCAGTTCCTGTACATGCACAATGGGTTAAGAATTTAGTTACTGTTTTAAATCGACTTGGAAGCAATGGTTGCGAGAGCAAGGGTCATAGAACTCAGGAAAGCACAAATTAACATAAATAAATCATTGAAGGATTTACTACCTGTGCCGATTAATAGTAGAATTAAAATATCAGCTCTGCTACGAATTCATCAAAACCATATGCTCAATAAACTACCAAAGAAACCACAGTTACAAATTTCTTCCAACGTTTCGACACAACAAATAATAGGAATCCCTAGAATAGCTCATAAGATAAGCAATCATGATCATAATCTTGATGACTGACTGGCCACCCGAGGGGAGGGGTCGGCAAGTGCATTTTGACCACCGGAATCTCATTGGGGTGCTTGCAACTCGATATCCTTGAGATATTCTTGAGATGGCCCTATTTTGGGGAAATAGAATTTTAATTTTACAAAACATAGGTCTCCAGAGAGAGAGAGAAAGGCATTTAATCATACAAATTTCATTGTTAAACCCATTTTGGTTCTTAGCAAATGATCCATTTCTAAAACATCAAAAGCTTTTTATACTATGATATAGCCACGTCTATAATTTAATAATGTTTACGGTATGTGATTTTAGGAGTACGTGAATTTGTGCAAGTGGCTTATAATATGTCAAGCTATTATTACCACAAACTTATCTTAAATTTTAGGGCTAGGATCAACTTGGGCTACTCAATGATTGTCTCCGCAACCACCTTGCCCCTTTTGGGCAGTTGGCAGACCAGATGTCATGTGACCTATAGAATTAACATGAACCGGTCAAGTATATCTATGCCAGTTCACTGCACTGTCAACATTTTTAATATTCCAAAGGCAAATCTATAATAATATCACTTCGCCATATCCCTAATTCCCCTCCAGTACACCCTTAAGAGATTCTAGAAACGTTAATTGCAAGTATATATCATTCGCCCAATAAAGCCATCATTCATGGGCAAGATCGATGGGGTTTCATCCGCAGAAGGACTCTACTCCATTCTGCAAGGAAAATCTTCCTCCCTTGCTAAAAGAATTAATACATTTCCCTTACTGACATGTACATAACACTATCATCTAATACTGCTAAATGCATAGAAAACTTGTGCCATCGTACTACAAGTAACAAAAACTGCCCACGATGTAACAGTTACAGAAGTTCATATCCACTCCTTCTATGAATTTGTATAAACATACTAGCATTATATCAATATTGGAAGGACAAAAATGTAACAATAGATTGTCAGGAGACACATTGATATTGATTTATTCGTCCACAATGTGGAAATATGCTTCCCACCAGCATTACAATAATACAAGAAACAGAGAACAATAATATGAAACATGCAAAACAATTAAGCAAACAATTTCAGAACGGAACAAATCTCGTCATTTCACAGAAATACTTGTTACGCCATCCAAAATTGTTAAACTTAATTTCTGATTAGATGACTAAAAATATCTAAAAATATTAAATATAATCATTGTTGATGTATTAAGCTTTATGAGAACAGTATAAATTCTGTTTTCATCCACCTGTTCAACATACTTTCAACAATAAAGTGGATTTAAATCAATTGAAATTGTGGTAACATAGCTGTAGTTTGCATAATGGTATGGATGTAACTTTACTGATTCAGTGGCTACGGATGTGTCACACTTTTCAACCAAACTGCAGCTTTTCATACAACTGACATATCAAGTCGATCATTTCATAGTTGAATCCTTGTTTCAAAGGAATAATTTGTACAATCACACCAAACAGATACCAATTCTCTTGAATTCTCCCTGCAGTAGTTATGCCTTTCTGCCATCAAACTTGCCATGTAGGACTCCTAGACTCCTTGACTCTGTGGTAATGTGAGTGGACGTTTCTAATAAACTCACTAATCATACTAATTCATGGGAAGTCTTCGGGCTAGGATAGCGCATACTTCTTTCAGACTTTCTGGTCGTCCTCCAAGGGTAGGCCGGCTGCCCACGCGGCTCTCACAAATAAAGCTAAAATAAAGCCTTGGGGGGAGTTTGAATAAGTAAGGAAATCAGTTACCATTTCTAAAAACGTTATTTACATAGACAAACTTGTGAAATACCAAATATGTCAAGTTCAGTTAACAAAGAAAGATACCTATCGGACATCAAAAATATAATGGGAAAATTACTTTGAAAAACTGTTGAGATGGATCTTCACATCTTTTATTATATTTGTAACATATGAGAAACATTTTTTGTTTAATTCAGAAGATTAAGGATATGCAATATTCTTGAAGGGAGAGTGATAAATTAGATTTGTCAAAATTATATTACAGTGACTTATTGCTTACAATTATGTGAATTTAATCAGACATTGGATGTTTCATAATGAAGACTTCCTTATCTTCCAGTGTCTAGTTTTGTTCTTGTAACTGATATTAATGGCTTACAATTTATGATCAAGATTATCTCTTAGTCTTAGATTACCCATAATTGCCAGAACAAAACAGCTAAAAAGTTCTGAAAAAACTTCTGTACATATAAAACTACATAGATAATCACAGATGCAAAAGTGACATGAAGTATGAGCTAATATTGTGTAATTCTGACAGAGGCGAAAGGCAGATGCAAAATATCATCTCGCCACATCCCTACCAGACATTACACAATACAGGAAATAGAATCCACATTTGCCATGTTTAGGTCTTTTCTAATTTTCCTCACGGCTGTGATAGCTCTGCTTGTATACACACAGCGCACAATATTCAGCCGCCTTTTTTAAACAGCTAGATCGCTTTCACAAGGGCCAGCGTGCAACGAGTTTGCTCAGCACTTGGCGGGGACAAGACTTTGCACAAGATACAACTCCGAACCGGTCACGTTTCTCATACGCCTGCAGTATGTACTCAGCACACACAGGGCCAAAGACGGGCAGAATACACAGAGGGCTGCAGTGACTACACAGCAGCCAACGCCAAGTGCTACCGGTGGGACTGTGGGATGAATGCCGAAGAAGGGGGGGGGGGTGGGTTGATCCTTGAGCATCTCGCCAGGAGTAGTTTGGAACCTATTATGACACTCTAAAGCTACACCTCTTTGAGGAGCCATGAAGAGGTGTGGTGGCAGGATGAAAGTGGATGATGAAAGTGGCAGCGGAAATTCCTTGACTAAGCGTCTCTTTCACATACCAATGACGAAAAGACAATTAAACCCCCATTTGCCGATGACCAATCTTCTTCGGCTGGTCCACCTTGCTTTTAGCGCTAGGGACCAGCAAGCACTCGCATAGATTTTCAATTCTTAAATAACTCCACTGCAATGGCAAACGAGCACTCAGAATTAAAAAAAGTAATGAATGAATGAATGAAAAGCATTGAAAAAATACAGGTATACCAAGTAAATATTATAGTAATAGGTCTTGTTATTTGGCTATTTCATAAATTAACATACAAATCTAAATGAGAATTTAGAGGGTATGAACATACTTTAATTATTCAATCATTAATTTGGGGCATTTCAAAATGGTTGACAGAATTTTGTTGTAAAGGGAGAGGAAGTACTTCTCATGAATTCAAACACAAAAGTACTCTGATCGATTGTCTATGTTGTAACAGCAGGAGATCTTTCAAGAACATAAATCATCTTTACAAAAAAGCGTGATTATCTTTCCTAAATTGAATAAAAATACCAATTTGTAATCCAACATTTCTCATCATCTATTTGAATAATGTATTTGTTTTGCAGATTGTTCAAATATGCGTCCCTTCATGAATTGACTTTATTGAGATGATAAAAATGATCTCTAGCTAGTTACCATGGCTCATTTCACATAGCCTTGACAACAATGGGACAATCAATTAAAGGCAGCAACATTCACAAACAAAAAGACTATTTAAACTGGAATAAAAGAAAGTTACTGCCCAAAGTGCATTTTTACCAAGGACTTGCATTCGATATATCCTTTCCTGGACAGCCATGATCTCACTACTTTTGACAAATAGTGAAAGTGTACAATAAACCTGATCAATATTGATGCACAACTTGGCGTGTTAAAAGGAGAGATTAATACCGACAAAAGCAGAGAGATATGTATGCCTTACACACCTATCCTGGAGAAAAGTACATTCACCCCCCTGCAGAACCATTGGAATAATTAATGCCAACATGATGATACAATTCCATTTATTCCTTTGCAACTCTAATTTTGTGTTACCCTTTCAGCATCTACTTCATTCCAATTTAAATTCTGCTGGCTGTGGAACGCACAAAGCATGTTTTGAATATTTAATCGCCCACAGAATATGTGGTAATGGCACGGCAAGGAGAGTGGCTGGTCCGTCACATTGCAAGGCACGTAGCTTCACGTAATTCCCCTCAAAAGCAAATTGAATGGATCTTTTACAACCAATTCTAGCAAGGACTAGCTGTCTCCAATAAAATGAATTTCACATACCAAACCTGCAAGATTGAGCTGAAATTTGGCCAAGGATGCTTAACGTGCAGAAACATATAGTTTAACCTGATATTTCTAAAATCCCCCTCACCCTTGATCCTCCAAGAAGAAAAGGGATCCATACAAAAATAATTATCAACAGAGAATATGGCAATTATCAAAATATGTGACATTTCCATTACTTCATTCATCAGCAGGGGAAAAAGGGGGTAGGTCTCCACCCCTCCCTTCCCCCCTCCTTCCCTCCAGCGAATATACCCCTTGGAATGATATGTGGGGGAGGTATGAAAGAAGTGGCCAGGTGGCCGTATTCATATCAATTCAGTTATCAAATCCCCCTCCTCCGATTACAATAGCGGGAGGGAGAGAACGTAAAGCAAAACATAGCAATAAGAACAAACATCGTTTGTCAGTACGTCTGATCGGATCTGACATGTGAATAACTGGTAGAGTGTAAACACTGCAAGTACCTCATTCCCTCGACCCCATGCGAATGCAATGTAATGCCATGTATTAGTTTGACTTACCTTAGATTCTACATTTCAAGTAACTTGATTATGAATTTACATATATCTAGTCAAGGCAATTTTTTTCAAGGACAGAGGAAATGTAATTTTTAACCCAAGATGTATCTGTATAGATATGTATGTCCATCTAGGTCTATTTCTTGGTGTATGTTTCTCAATTTGGCATGGTTTTCTGTGTCCCGATGGTTGTTGCCTGTTCCCCCCCCCCCCCCTCTTTCTCTCTCTGTGTCTCTCTCCCTTCTCTTTCACCACCTTCTCTCTCTCTCTATCTCTCTCTCTCTCTTTCTCTCTCTCTTACTCTCTCTCTCTATCTCTCTCTCTATCTCTTCTCTCTACTCTCTGTTTCCCCCTCCCACTCTTATTTTTTCTAATCAATCATTCAAACATGTAGAGTCTACTATTACCTCAATTTTTTTCTTAACAAAGAATAACAAGTCACAATCACAAGGGCTTTTTCAATCGAAAATATAGTAAGGAACCACATTTAATCTTACAATTATCAAAATGTGCAAACATTATAAAATCAATGGTAACACAATCCGCTTATGGTGTTCTGTAGACATTTTTTTATGAAAAGGTATTGTAAACACCAAAGAGGAGATTTTGTTAAAAGTTCTTGATTATGATTAAAGGTACTATGTCCCTCATAAGAGTAACTCTACCTGACAATATAATAAAATGAACACTATTGCATGGAATTTTACATATTGTTTGCTACTACTGTCAAATTGCTCTTTTCAAAAATGCATAACAGGTTCCATTTTTCATTTCTCCGTTTCCATTTCATTAAACTGAGAGCCTTACAATACAAGGTGCAATATTATCGAGGTAATAGTACCTCCGCCACCGATAATGGGAAAGAGTCAAACCAATTCATGTCAAGGGGTTGCGTCATGTTGCACGCTTTCATCTCTGTTTCCTCTTGTGTTTCAGTCTCTTCTGTGTATTCTGTTATGCTACACACATCTATAAGAGGACCTTAAAGTAATGAAGTGCGCGGAGTACGCCATTCTAAATTTGCCAGGCCCCTTGCTTACTCAAGTAATATAGCGTTCCTCAAACAGAGTGACACGAATCTGAACTCTCCTCCTCTCCTCCTATGCTTTTTATTTCATATGACATCATGGACTAAAACAGCAACTTCTTTATTCTTCTTTTATGCGCAGAGCAAACTTGGAATAAAGCACATCCTCTACTCTTCACACCTTTACGCTGAATATTACCGCCATCGACAATCTTAGTCATTCCAGGATTTTTTTTTCTTCTTCCGACGATAACGAAACAAAGAGGAATAAGCGTGGATAAACCATGGAATGTAATGAGACAAGTGGCATCGCATGGCGCAAACTCTCAAAAACAAACTCTCTTGTTTGGCTAAAATGCTCTTATCAAAACATCCGGGCATGACTGCAAATAGGAATTGCTCCAACAGAAGCCTGAAACTAAATGAATTACCAAGCACTGTAAACAAAACAGATATATGCATGGAACAAAGAATATGTCCCCTTGAAAGCAGAGAGGGAGAGCGGAATAGAGAGATATTCTGCAGGCAAGAAAAGCAGGTGTAGTCATTTCTAGTAAACAACTCATTTCCTTCAGTGAGGTGTAACAAAGAATTCCACCACACCTCCATATCTTATTATTTTCCTATTCTGTCAAGTCAGAATGTTAAATTATCTTTCAAAATGTGACTCAATAAAAGCAATAAACCCATACCTGCAACATCAAACAATTGCAACAGCAGACAACTATTTTAGACTTTTGACCAAGGAAAGGGCATCTGTAGTTTCCTCTAGTTTAATAATTAAAAAAACATTCAATTATTTTATAATCATACAGTAACAAAAATTAATGGGTGAATTATTTTCATAATAAATTATTTTCTGTAATCAGTTGCTACATCTTATAATCTCACAATTGAAACAACTACAAGACCTACTGCACAGGCATATACCACTTCATATAGAAATTCAAGCCATCACAAAACGACCATTTGGAACGTCAGTCAAATCCATGACGTAATTGCTGATAACCACATACTTTGTACTTTAGTGAATAAATGTAATTGGGAGGCAAGGGCTTAACATGCTCGTTTGCTTTGATACCCTGGTTCCAGCAAGCGAGGGGGTCGACTTGAGCCGCTCACTAGCTCGCTGACATTTTGGTACAAGTCTCCATAGATCAATCCCGTTGAGCGGTGACACGTGAACAAATGTTGAATGGCAACCATTGCCAATGTGATGCCTTTAGATTTACAGCCCCCGCCACAGTCCCACTAACTGCTTTACCTGTCGGCTACATCTGCTGCCCATTCTTTGGCTGTGCATTCTGATTGTCATAGCCAATTTGACACACATACTTAGGCCGTGAATGCACGGGATAACAATGCTATCCTAGCTGTGACAGTGACTGATTTCGTCTATGAGAATGTCATCTTTCCATAGATAATTTTCCTAAATAAATACCGATAATATGAACTTTTATGATATTTCACAAGTTTAAAAAAGAGGTTTGTTTAAAACCCTATCATTGTCATAAAGAGATTTCAGATCGAATTCACTGATCATATTATTAAACTTCACCCCTCTTTCCAGAAAGATTCTGCACTACAAATGAAAAGCAGAATGGAAATAAAGATATTATCATTCGTGTGCTTGCATGCTTCATTCAATAAAACAGGTCTAAAGTTCAAAAGTGTATCACATATATGACATGTCAAAATTGTTGATAATTTCAGATGAAAAAACAACCTATAGCTATTAAATTAAAATGCTCACTTGGAAGACAAATGTCATTTCAGCAACTTTCTCACACCCAATAATCATGTTTTTGCAATTCCAACAGTGCAATCTTCGTTCAAAGCATGTCAGTCAATCAAACATTTATTTCACTATTTCCACATTTATTTCACAATTTCATTTCCATATTGTTAATGATTAAAACGATATAAGAGAATGAATCAAGCAGGAAACAAGGTTTATTCACCCCAAAGAACAGTAAAGATCTTTGTTACTCCACAACACTATTAAACTAACAGCAATAAGTTAGCAGATGATCATCATTGACACGATATGAAAACCAATTTGGCGCTCGCAATGAGTGAAAGATATTTTAACCCGTTCAAAATGTGACAATTGGCTTGACACTTGAACCTGGAACTTGGAAAGTGGTGCAGGAACAAAGCTTGGTATTCTCGGCCTTGACTCTGCGAAGTAAATCAAGGCCTCTCCCTGAACTCTACAGACACCAACTGGCCAGTGTTGATAGCTGTGTTTTCTTATTCCTGTAACATAATTGTGGTTGCACCGTGGAGACAGGATCGAGAGCGGGTCGATTAATAAAATATCATATTGATATGAAATTCATGAAAACTAGTCTAACATATGCTGAATAGGGGAAGGAAAATCAGTGTCGATGAAGGAGCAAAGTTTGTTGTAATAATGACAGTGACAGACATTTATAGGATTAACGAGGATGACAAAATTACAGTACTTTCCTCTCTCACTCTATCTCTCGCTCTCTTTCTCTCTCTTGTTACATTTCTTCTCCTTCATCACTCCATCTCTCTCTATATACTTTCACTTTCACTTTCCAGCTCTTTCTCTTTATCCCTATCTCTCTTATATTCCATTCTTTAGATAATATACATACAGAATGGTTTTATTCTCTATTTTAAATTGTTATTTCACTCTTTCCCCTTTATCTCTCTCTCTCTCTCTGCCTCTCTCTCTCTCTCTGTCTCTCTTTGTCTCTCTTTCCCTCAAGCCTCCTCTCTATCTCTCTGCTCCCTCCCACCATTTTAATTTTTCATTCTAGTTAATGGATAGAGTATGTTGTCCCAAGAGTTTGATTCATATTCATATGTACTCTCCTTCCTTTAAGAAAAATGTAATTTCCACCTAAATCGCAACCCAAATAGATGCAAGGTACTTAAGGGGCTTGGTTTCTGTTCTGGAGTGAGAGAATAACATTTCTTTTTTCCTGCAGAGTAATATCCATCTGTTCAACTGATAAAAATAGAAAGATCCTCAGGCAAACATAGACAATTGAATTAACAAAATAGATTGAATCCATCGGAACAGTTAAATGTAATACGGAAAATGGCGGACATTGCTGTGAAAGCGATTGGAAAGAGGAGAGAGAGATTTGCAAAATGTCTTGAGTGCATACAGTCCGCACAGCTAGCTAGCTTCGCTAGGCAGAGCCTGGTAGTATAGAGGTTTTCCAGTAAACTGGTTTTCTTTGGTCCCACAAACTCTGAATACTGCATTGTACACAATTTGTGTAATCAATACAATCGGGGCATATTCTGTACCCCTGAGCGGAGCGCCACAATGGTAATATGACCATGCCCTACTTGCCAGCAACCCCGCTACAGTGTGAGCCCGATTTTCTGGGGCAAAATGGTCCATTTCGCGCGTTTCCATCTGTTTGACATCTCTATTGTGCTACTGCGTCTCTTCAGATTTCTATAAATATATATCTCAGAGTTTTCCTGGAGAGAGCTGAGGTCCACAGTTACCCGAACCGGGCTTTATTGTGCTGTCCCGCTGGAGGCTCGCAGCAAAATTTCTGATCTGGTAGTCGCGTTCAGGATTTCCTGTAGAGCCATTACAAAACTAACAATGAATTTGAATATGAAAAGTACAACCATGGTCATAACACCATCACATTTGGTAGTCTATGATTCCAGTCTTTGGTAGAATTTGTTGGAGCATCACCAAATCTCTCACCATTTGAAACCTTACTTCGCCACCTAGTGAACAAACATCTATCACAAAGAAATTTGTTTAAAAAAACAAGCTTTCAAATTTGTGATTTTTGTATTTTTCAGCTTAATACAATATTCAATTACCTAAAACTTCACAATTCATAAACCAATTTTTGAATTTCAACAAAAAAGACAAACTCTCTTAGAATTTTATAGACAATACTACAAAAATTGATTAAAAGTTTTCATGAACACATTGAGCAGCCTACTCTGCAGTAGGAATGCCGAAGCTCTGTAATATTGTTGATTGTAAAGTCTAAATTATAAATCGTTGTTAAAATTATGCCTGGTTAGTTTATTATCTAATGAAGATAGCAGGGTAAATATGAGAAATATAAAATATGCCATTATCACAGGTAGTTAATTTATGCAGCTAATGTATTCATCCTCCATGGAAAGTTGTTGAAATATTGACTTCCCTTCTCCTGTATACATGCCTAAAACCCTGTAACTTGCAACATCTCTGATTAATTAACTTAGAAAGAGTTAACAGGTGTTATATTTTAAGGCATGCCGTCTACTAAAATTAGATGAACAAAAAAGCATGATCTGATTAATCGATAATAACATTTTTGTAAGTGTCATCACTGATACATGTTTCCATAGTATTTGTACAAGATCGTGCATTAACTGTTCACAGTTCCATTTTCTGCCAATCTAGACTTTTTGTGTGTGCCATCTTTAACAAT